>JBBDGP010001027.1:772500-872500 GCA_037952835.1 Lithobates septentrionalis | reverse complement strand
TTTAAACAAATATACTCTATACATTGCTAATGTGGTAAATGACTATTCTAACTGCAAATGTCTAGTTTTTGGTGCAATATCTACATAGGTGTATAGAGGCCCATTTCCAGCAACTATCACTCCAGTGTTCTAATGGTACAATGTGTTTGCTCATTGGCTCAGAAGGCTAATTGATGATTAGCAAACCCTTGTGCAATCATGTTCACACATCTAAAAACAGTCTAGCTCCTTCCAGAAGCTACAAAACTGACCTTCCTGTGAGCAGATTGAGTTTCTGGAGCATCACATTTGTGGGGTCAATTAAACGCTCAAAATGGCCAGAAAAAGAGAACTTTCATCTGAAACTCGACAGTCTATTCTTGTTCTTAGAAATGAAGGCTATTCCATGCGAGAAATTGCAAAGAAATTGAAGATTTCCTACAACGGTGTGTACTACTCCCTTCAGAGGACAGCACAAACAGGCTCTAACCAGAGTAGAAAAAGAAGTGGGAGGCCGCGTTGCACAACTAAGCAAGAAGATAAGCACATTAGAGTCTCTAGTTTGAGAAACAGACGCCTCACAGGTCCCCAACTGGCATCTTCATTAAATAGTACCCGCAAAACACCAGTGTCAACATCTACAGTGAAGAGGCGGCTGCGGGATTTTGGGCTTCAGGGCAGAGTGGCAAAGAAAAAGCCATATCTGAGACTGGCCAATAAAAGAAAAAGATTAAGATGGGCAAAAGAACACAGACATTGGACAGAGGAAGACTGGAAAAAAGTGTTGTGGACGGATGAATCCAAGTTTGAGGTGTTTGGATCACAAAGAAGAACGTTTGTGAGACGCAGAACAAATGAAAAGATGCTGGAAGAATGCCTGACGCCATCTGTTAAGCATGGTGGAGGTAATGTGATGGTCTGGGGTTGCTTTGGTGCTGGTAAGGTGGGAGCTTTGTACAGGGTAAAAGGGATTGTGAATAAGGAAGGCTTTCACTCCATTTTGCAACGCCATGCCATACCCAGTGGACAGCGCTTGATTGGAGCCAATTTCATCCTACAACAGGACAATGACCCTAAACACACCTCCAAATTGTGCAAGAACTATTTACAGCAGAAGCAGGCAGCTGGTATTCTATCGGTAATGGAGTGGCCAGCACAGTCACCAGATCTGAACCCCATTGAGCTGTTGTGGGAGCAGCTTGACCGTATGGTACGCCAGAAGTGCCCATCCAACCAATCCAACTTGTGGGAGCTGCTTCTAGAAGCGTGGGGTGCAATTTCTCCAGCTTACCTCAATAAATTAACAGCTAGAATGCCAAAGGTGTGCAATGCTGTAATTGCTGCAAAAGGAGGATTCTTTGATGAAAGCAAAGTTTGATGTAAAAACAATGTTATTTCAAATACAAATCATTATTTCTAACCTTGTCAATGTCTTGACTCTATTTTCTATTCATTTCACAACGTATGGTGGTGAATAAGTGTGACTTTTCATGGAAAACACAAAATTGTTTGGGTGACCCCAAACTTTTGAACGGTAGTGTATATATATATATATATATATATATATATATATATATATATATATATATATATATATATATATGTAAAAAATTTCCGAAATTCGAATTTCATATAGAATGAAATTGAATTGAAATAGAATAGAAAATAATATCTTAGAAAAAAAAAAATAGATCTGATCAGAAAATATATATATATATTAGAAAAAAAATAGTACAGAATAGAATAAAATATTATATATATATATATATATATATATATATATATATATATATATATATATATATATATATATATAATATTTTATTCTATTCTGTTCTATTGTTATTCTATTCTATTCTTTACTATTCTAATCTTTTCTATTTAAATTTGAATTTATTCTATATGAATTTTAAGTTTCAGAAGATGGATATATATAAATATTTATATATATAGCCATCCTCTGAAATTTGAAATTCATATAGAATGAATTCAAATTTGAATAGAAAAAAATAGAATAGAATAGAATAGAGTAACAATAGAACAGAATAGAATAAAAAATAATATATATATATATATATATATTTATTATTATTTTTTGTAAACGATATAACTTTTGCGCAAAGCAATCAATAAACGCTTATTGCGATTTTTTTTTTACCAAAAATATGTAGAAGAATACGGATCGGCCTAAACTGAGGAAAAAAAATATTTATTATAGCAAAATCTAAAAAATAATGCGTTTTTTTCAAAATTGTCGCTCTTATTTTGTTTATAGCGCAAAAGGGGCAGGACCCAGGTCCCCAAACATTTTTTATGACAATAACTTGCATATAAGCCTTTAAAATTAGCACTTTTGATTTTTCATGTTCGTGTCCCATAGACTTTAATGGTGTTCGCACAAAGTTTTTGCCTGTTCGTATGTTCTGGATGCGAACCGAACGAGGGGTGTTCGGCCCATCCCTAGTCAGGATGTGGTGCAACACAAATTCTCATTCTAGTACAACTGAATGTATATTATTTATAGCTCTTTGTCAGCTCACTGGATTGTCTTTGTACTTTGTTTTTTTTAAATAAAACCTTTTCTGATAAAAAAAAAAAATAGCATTATGGTTAGTGTTAGGGTCAACATCAGGATTAGTTTAGCATTAAGACCCCATTCACACAGGGACGACTTGTCAGGTGACCTAGTCACCTGACAAGTCGCCTCCCGTTCTGTGCTATGGAACCGTTCTAAGGGGAGCGACGCAAGTCGCTCCGACTTAGAAAAAGGTTCCTGTACTACTTCGGGGGCGACTTGGGGCGACTTGCATAGACTTCTATACAGAAGTCGTTTTGCAAGTCGCCCGGGCAGTCGTGTGCAGGTCGCCTCGGTGAGGCGACCTGCAAGTCGTGTTGCCCCTGTGTGAATGGGGTCTTAGGGTTTGCTTTGCTTATTAATAAAGTCACTGACCACCATTTCAATGCTGATAACGTGATCACATGGCTTTGGTAGTCTTCATAGGAAACTTACAATATTTAAAGACTTTACATAAAAACTCAGAAATCTTTTATTAAGGTCTTCATGTTATATAGTTTAAATACCATGTCATAGATATATTATTTATCATTGTAAAAGAACATTTGCGACTCTTCTTTCTTTTTTTCCAATTTTTAGCATTAGGGTTTACTTTGCTTATTAATAAAGTCACTGGCCACCATTTCAATGCTGACAACATAATCACATTGGCTTTCGTAGAAACAAAACCATGTGAATTTTTTTAAAGCTAATTTTGCCTGAAAAGGTATATGCACAGTTTGACTGGTCCAAGGTACAGTATATGCATAGTTATATTGGTCCAAGCTGGAGGGATCCTGCAGACTTCAGGTCACTGGAGCAGAAGTAAGTATTACAGACTTTAGTTCCACTTTAAATCATTTAAGTTTACGTGAAATACAGGTTCACTTTAAAGTGGCTGTAAACCCTTACATACCCAGTGAAGTGACTGGCCTCAGGTGATACACAGAGATGAACCAAATCCTGCTACATAAGTTGTATCTGTTTATCTGCAGTCTTCTCTTCTCTACATCCATTCAAAGTGCTGAATTAAAAATCTTGTTCAAGGGTGTCGAAAAAAAAGGGACGGGGAGCTGAAATCACACACTGCAGAGCTCAGGGAAGAGAGCTCTGAGAGCTGATTGGAGGGAAGAGACACACCCCCCTCCACACAGCCCACAGGAACAGAGCTGAGGATGTCAATCAGTTGGAGCTCCCTCCCCTGTCACCATTTTTCTATTAGTGTAAGGAAATTTTGCCAAAAGTGATTCATGCAGATAGCAGAGAAGACACTTAAAAACGAGACTTAATGCTTTTAGTAGAGACAAGTACACACTCTAGAGCAGTGATGGCGAACCATGGCACCCCAGATGTTTTGGAATTACATTTCCAATGATGCTCATGCTCTAGAGCATCATGGGAAATGTAGTTCCAAAACATCTGGCTGGCCAAGGTTTGCCATCGCTGCTCTAGAGGGATTTGTTCTGTTTATATTTCATGTCTGAAGTTTACAACCACTTTAATCACTTACCTGAACCATCGAGCTTGTCCCATGGGGACGCCCCGTCTCTCGGCTAGGGGGTTCTCGGCTGTTGATTGGATAGATTGATTGCAGTGCAGCCATTGGCTCCTGCTGCTATCAATCAAATCCAATGACGTGGCCGCTGGGGGGCAGGGCTGAGTTCTGCATTCGGCGTCAATGGACTGGACTCAGAAGCGCGCCCGCAAGGTAACGCTGGGAGGAGCCGAGAGAGCCGCCAAGGAACCCCAGAAGAGCAGGTTCGGGACCACTCTGTGCAAAACGAGCTGCACAGTGGAGGTAAGTATGACATGTTTTTTTTTTTTTTTTTAAAGGAACCTTTAGTATCACTTTAAGGACCAGCCGCCGCAGTTATACTGCGACAGGTTGGCTCCCCTGGGCAAATTGCAGTAGCTGTACACTGCTGGTGGCGTATGCGCGCGTGCGGCGCAACGACGGGGCCGATGCGCCTGCTCGGAGGACGTGATGTCAGCCGGACACGTGCAATCGCTCCTGAGAGAGACAGAACGAAGGTCTGTCAATGTAAATATACAGAGTTCCATTCTGTCAGGGGAGAGGAGACAGATCTGTTGGTTATGAACAGCGATCGATCTCCCCCTCCAGGCAGTCACATCCCCCCACAGTTAGAAACACTCCCTAGGACACACATTTAACCCCTTAATCGCCCCCTAGTGTTAACCCCTTCCGTCCCAATGACCTTTATACAGTAATCAGTGGCTATTTTAATCTGTGATCGCTGTATAAATGTCAATGGTCCCAAAAATGTGTCAAAAGTGTCCGATCTGTGCACCGCAATGTCGCAGTACTGCTAAAAATCACTGATCACCGCCATTACTAGTAAAAAAAAAAAATTATAATAAAAATGCCATAAATCTATCCCCTATTTAGTAGATGCTACAACTTTTGCGCAAACCAAACAATATACACTTATAACAATTGCACTTTTTGTTTACCAAAAATATGTAGAAGAATACATATCGGCCTAAAATGAGGCAGAAATTTGTTTTTGTTTTTTTAAATTTTAGGGATATTTATAATAGCAAATAGTAAAAAATATTGTTTTTTTTTTTCAAAATTGTCAGTCTTTTTTTGTTTATAGCGCAAAAAATAAAAAACGCAGAATTTATCAAATACCACCAAAAGAAAGCTCTATTTGTGGGAAAAAAAGGACATCAATTTTGTTTGGGTACAACGTCGCACGACTGCACAATTTTCAGTTAAAACGACGCAGTGCTGTATCGCAAAAAAGGACCTGGTCATTAAGGGGGCAAATCCTTCCAGTTCTTGAGTGGTTAAAGAGGAACTGCAGTTTGCTCTCATAATTTTTAATAAAACATCTTTGCCATTCTGAAGCTTCCCTCCAACCACTTTGCATATTATTTTATATATACTGCGCTTTGTGCTTGCCAAATATGCTGCAGATTTCTCCCTCCGCTAAGTCTGGCTGCAGCCATTTTAACTGTGGGCAGCTGAAGCTGCTGCCTGTTCCCTTCCCGAATTTACACAGACACACAGAGGCACACCTCCAGCTCTGCAGCCCTGCAGCTCTCATTGGCCCTCTTTTGACTCATTCCCCCTCTCTTCCTGACAAACTCTCGGGAGGGTGAGAGAGAGCTGTGCATGATGTCATAAGCCTATGTTTTTTTACCAGAAAAGAAACAGGAAGTGGTCTGTATAAGGTATTTTCTGGGAGAAAAACATGTTTAAAGTTAAGTTAAAACAACAAGGGCAGAAGATTTAATAGATGGAAAGTTGAACAAATGACTAAAGGTCATTTAAGTAAAGTGAACAGGTACTAGTGAATTGCAAGCTCCTTTGGTTATCTGACCCAAATACGTATGCTGCATTGGCAAAATAGGAGGTTGTTGATATTTAAAATGGCCTTATGATGGAAATATCAGTTTTGAACCTTCTTTTTAAATTAATCATTCTTTTGATTTCTTCTCTTGCTATAAACATAGGATGCATTAAGGTGAAAAAACACAAGCCTTTACAACCCCTTTAAATAACAAAACTGTTTGTGCAGTAATTCTATATGTTCTATCAATGTTTTAACAAAAGTGGAGCTACCCTTTAACTGTTATTAATAATAGAGTTAAATTTGGCCTTTCACTTCCAAAATTACTTAATGTTCCAGCTTGGTGGAAGTGAATTATCCAAAGGCCTTTTAAACTAATTTATAATTCATCAACCTGATCAATATGTGAGACATGTTGCAGGATTCTCTCAGCTGTACAAGTTGAAAGGAAAAACTATTCTAAGAGGAAGGTTTAGGCTGCCATTGCTAACCTCCTCATTGCCTGGCTGTTTTACTGACCCTCCAGTTTCAGAACATCTTGAGTCACTGACTTATGACAAGTATGCATATCAGGAAAACCCTTATCTGCATATTTGTTACGGATCAGTGCATCACAGTGTTGAATGATGGGTGTAGGGGCATGCCGCTATTCTGCACTTTGACAGATGCCAATGCGCCTCATTCTTGCTTGTGTTCATAACCAAACTGTCAAACCATCAAATGGCTGGTGTCATAACTAATCACATTGGCAGCACCATGGCAGTTGCAGATTAACCACTTAAGGACCACCCACCACATATATACTGCGGGAGGGCGGCCCTATTGCACGAAATGACGTACCCTTGCGTAGTTTCGTGCACGAGACACTGCGGCGCGCGCCCGCTGCACAGTGGGGAAGACCAATGCGCGGGTGAGATCGTCTGTTCCTAGTGATCAGGAACAGCGATCTCCCTGTATTCCCAGTCGGTACACTCCCCCCACAGTTAGAAACACCTCCCAGGGAACACATTTAACCACTTGATCGCCCTCTAGTGTAGACCCCTTCCTTGCCAGTGTCATTTATACAGTGATGAGTGGATATTTTTAGCTCTGATCACTGTAATAATGTCACTGGTCCCAAAAAAGTGTCAGATCTGTCCGCTACAATGTCGCAGTCCCGCTAAAAATTGCTGATCACCACCATTACTAATAAAATAATAATAATAATAAAAATGCCATAAATCTATCCCCTATTTTGTAGACAGTATAACAAACCAAACAATATACACTTATGGCGATTTTTTTACCAGAAATATGTAGAATACATATTGGCCTAAACTGATGAAGAAATTCTTTTTTTCTAAATTTTTTTTATTGGATATGTATTATAGCAAGAAGTAAAAAATACAGTTTTGTTTATCAAAATTGTTGGTCTTTTTTTGTTTATAGTGCAAAAAATAAAAAATTGCAGAAGTGATCAAATACCACCAAAAGCTCTATTTGTGGGAAAAAAGGACATCAATTTTGTTTGGGTACAACGTTGCACGACCGCGCAATTGTCAGTTAAAGTAACGCAGTGCCGTATCGCAAAAAATGGCCTGGTCATTAAGGGGGTAAATCCTTCCGGGGCTGAAGTGGTTAAGCAAAGGCTAAGATGCAGCTTCCTTGGTTTAGTTACGCTTTATATATATCTTTAAGTGTAATAAACTTTAAACTGAGCACGCCTCTACACCCATCCAAAGTACTCTGTGGAGCATCTTTTCCTACACTATCAGAGAGGGATCATCCATATACTTTGACAAGGATCACCTAGACCAGACCTTAATTGGGTACAGACCCCCTTGAAGGGCAACTTAGCCCACAGCGTTTGAATAAATAGCAGACCATTTACTGGTTCAGCTATGTCATGCACATCGGATTCAAGGTGTCAAAGGCGAAGGACTTCATTGCATGCCAGATAATATTTTCAGAAAGATGGCAGAAAGATGGTAGCCTCCATGTTTTTCTCATGACAGGTTTCTTTAAAGAAGGCGAAGATTAAGAAAGAATGCATGTTGGAATGAGTTTCTTTAAGACCTTTCCCACTGGGGTGGTTTTCAAGCGCTGGAAATAGCCTCTGCTAAACGCCTGAAAACTGTCTCTCATTCATTCAAGTGAGACTTTTCACACTAGTCTTGCAAGCAGCATCTGAAAAGTTGAAAAGTCCTGCAAGCAGCATCTTTGGGGCGGGTTGAGAGCGATGTATTTAGTGCTCCCAAAATGCCCTGCCCATTGGAATGAACAACACAGGAGTTTTAAACACCTTCTTTGGGGTGAAAAGCGCAGCTTAAACAACGGTAAAATCCCGTTAATACAAGCGGCGCTTTACTGCAAACGCGACTGCAGCCCCAGTGTGAAAGGGGTCTAAAGGAGAAGCATGGGATAGACTAACTATTACTAATTACCCGCTCCGATCCGAAAAAGTGTAACGGAGGAAAAACCTACTTTTCCATCCGTTATCGGATCGGGTGACGACGGACACTACGGTCCGTCATCATCCGATCCCTCATAGGGAAGAGCGGCGTTCTGACAGTGAGCAGCGACGGACCTGTCATCTGACTGCTCAGCGGGGATTGGCGGAGTGATTCCCCGCTGAGCAAGCGGATGTTCACGGAGCGGATCATCACGGATCCGCCCCGTGTGAAAGGACCCTTAGAGTATTTTTTTTACTGAAAATATGGATTTGATAAACCATTGTGCTACGATCATCTGAGCTAAAAAATCAACTACTACTACTATTATTCTCCAGGGTCTCTGCTTTCAGGTATATTATTATACAGGATTTATATAGCGCCGACAGTTTACGCAGTGCTTTACAACATTAGTGCAGACAGTATAATTACAATACAATTCAATACAGGAGGAATCAGAGGGCCCTGCTTGTTAGAAATACATACTGTGTTGGGGTTATGGTGCAATCTAAAGGCCAAAAATGTGCATTTTAATGTGTGCAAAAAAAAAAAAACAGGATCTGGCAGCGAAGGGGTTAAACTGACATAAAATGACAAGCAGCGGGTAAGTAGTCTTCCTTTTTTGGGGGGGAGCACAAAGCCCCCCTGCACTTTATATGCACTTGCACACCACCCTCACAAGTAAGCTGTGCTCCAGTTTTGGAGGGGAGCGCAGGGTCCCCATGCACTGTACAGCACTCACATGCAACCTTAGAGACTGGCTCACCACTTGCTGGGCTCAATCCGAAAGGTCTGAAGAAGTCCGCCATTGGACGACACACGTGGGGTTAAAGTCATCATGCTTAGATTAAGCATGGAGTGAAGGAGCAGCTGGTTAGCCAGGCTAGTGTCATTCATGTGGCGGCTTTTCATTTATTCATGCTTCTAAAAAACTGATGCATGTGAGTGTTTTTATACCTGATTCCTTTAAAAACTGTCAGCGAGCACTATAAGAGGCTTTATTTTTGATGTGACTTCTAAGTGGATGAGGCACCCCTGTTAGCTGCTTTACCTATGGGAGCTTTGTGGAGGAGGCAATTATTTTCATATTATGATCCCAGGAGGGTATACGTGTGTTTGCTGACCTCTGTGTAACCTGACCTGTCAGTAGCTTAAAGTGAAAATTTTGGAGTGATATGGGAGAGGAGTTCACCACCTGAGGATTGTTTTCTTCACAAGAAGAGTGTTTCTGCATGAATTGCACTTTGGATTTTATTGAGTGCTTACATAGATTGCACAGTGCATGGTCACATGGAATGCACAGAGGACTTTAGTGTGCGTTCATATTGTGGCACATATTTTCATAATTATTATTGCACTGTGATTTTAGATTTTATATTCACCCTGGATATATTAATTGCCTTTTTTTTTTGTATATTTGGATTGATTGTGCTTCCTGAGTTTTTCTTAGTGGGTTTTTCCTGCATCTGTGAAAAAAGAGGGGGTATGTATGGTGCTGCTCTTATTAAGAGGTGACCTACAACCTCTAAATACTTGAGGGGTGTGTGTCACGGGTGCATTTAGTGCAAAAAGTGACAATAAAAGTGCAGAAAATAAATATTTGTATATTTACAAAAATCCACAAAAAAATCCTACTCTGTAAACTACCTAACCGCTTATATATAATGCATATTGTTCAAACAAAAAAACACAGTCCTGTGCAAATCCTGCATCTGACCCCCTGGTTCTGTGTGCTCTAAAAGGGATGGAGACCCAGACCCTGAGAGTTCTTTTTGCTGTTCTGTCGATTTGATCCTGGCCGTTTCGTTTTGGCCAAACCAATTTGATGCTATTGCTGGAGTTTGGATTCCCAGTGACATGCCGAGTTCTGAATTCTCCAGCAGTGTTAATTTTGTCAACGAAAACATTTTCGTCAATATTTTCATCAGTGACGAAAACGAAACGAAAAGTACACCACATTCATCCATTGATAAAAACTATGACGAAAATCAATTCCTTTTTCGTTAACAAAGCGAAAATGGGAGGGAGGGACATTTTACAGTTTCCACAGAGCTCCATGCTTAGCAGTTAGCACTGTGCAGCATCCCAGGCCTCCTCAAACGATCGTCCAGAGCAGCACTGTGCATTACAGACCTCTCGATGAGAGTCCAGACTCACGACCATCCAGAGCAGAGCAAATTACAGGCCCCCTCAGACCCCCGCCAGAGCACTGTGTGCATTACAGATCTCCTCTTACCACCGACATGCAGAGCACTGTGCATTACAGGCCTCCTCTCAGACCACCATCCAGCACTGTGCAGCATTACAGGCCTCTCAGACCACCATCCCAGAACACTGTGCATAGATCACCCCTGGAGCATGTGGGTGATGGATTTCATTGGCCATCTGAAGAGCTTAATTCAATCCTTGTTTTGGTAGACTGTCTCACCACAATGGCACACTTCCTTTCAACAAAGGGTATCCCCTTCAGCTTCTGCCACTGCCAACATCTTTCCCAGGGAAATTGTGACAATGCACTGAGTAAAGAATGACATTGTTTCAGAAAGAAAAGTCCAATTCACCTGAAATTTTTGGCAGGAAATGTGCAGCAAATTGAAGATCCAGTCCTCCCTGTCAATTGCTTACCAAACAAATGATCACACTGAGAGAATGAACCTCAGATTACCTCAGTCACTTGTCCACGTTATAGGACAATTGGACCTTGTTAATCCTTTTGGCCAAGCTCAACTAATTTTTGCAGCCACTTCCCAGTCTATGTTCTATCACCAAATATAGATACCATCCTGCTACCATGTTGCATCCCTAGCCTCTAAACCAGGGTTTCTCAACCGGGGTTCCTCCAGCGGTTGCTAGGGGTTCCTTGAGCCATAAGTATTTTTCGCTTCTCAGATAAGTTCCAACTGACACCATTGATCTTTTTAGCTATTTGTAAGGAGGTAATTCTTCCCAATGACTACAAGTGTAAGGAGCATTTTCTCACTGACCATCCCACTAATATGTATCATGAATTGTAGATACTTAGAATTAAATATATATGTAGAATTTAAAGCAGGGATTCCCTGAGAACAGAAACTTATTTCAAGGGCAGTGTTATTTTGATGTCAAATTTCTATTTAGTTTTAGTAATAGTCTTTTGACTAAAATGCCATTTTAGTTTTAGTCGTATTTTAGCCATCTGAATTGTTTTAGTTTTAGTCGAATAAAATCTGCAGTACATTTTTGTTGACTAAAATCACCAGTACATTTTTGTCGACTAAAATCTCCAGTACATTTTTGTAGACTAGAATCTCCAGTACATTTTAGTTGACTTAAATCTATTGGGTGTAGTTAAAGTGTAAGGCATTATTAAGGCTCGGTTCACACTGGAACCAGCTGCGGATCGCACAGGAATGCTGTGTGTCCCCATTCTCCGGTTCAGGGACGAATCTTGGCCTGAATTCGGCCCTGAAGCGGAACTAAAGATGCACAGCATTTCTGTGCAGTGCGCTCCGCAGCCGCCCTGGAGATATGTGAACTGGCTCCATAGAGAGCCGGTCACATTCTCCTGCTATGCGAATTGGATGCAGGGAATTCCGCATCCAATTCGCATAGGTGTGAACCCAGCCTTAAGCATTTCTCTAGAATTTTCAAACTCATTATATACTCTTGGAGTAAAAATCAAATAACATGTTATTATTTATAGTATTAAGGTTTGAACAAACTACAGACACAGATTTTGCCGTTATATAAAGCGGAAGTTCACGTGGGTAAACATCCCTCACATTTTTTGATCCATTTCCTTTGTTGATGAAAATTGGAATTGATTTTCGACATTATTTTCGTTTAGTTTTCGTCACTAGAAACATGCCGCTGACGAAAATTATGATGATAATATTTTCGTCAACTAACACAGTTCAAGGGTTCCTCTGTGTTGAAATGTTGAGAAACGCTGCTCTAAATTAACTGCAGAGGTTCCTTTCTCAAGCTCAGTCCAGGGCAAAGATCAAGGCTGTTTAGAAGGGAAAGAAGGATATTGCTTTTTTGAGGATCTAGTGCAGCTTTTGACAAATAATCTAAAACTACATTGTCCCTACAAGAACTGTGTCCTAAGCTCATTAGCTCATTTCCAATTCAAGAGATTGTCAATTCTGTAGCAGTTAAGCAGGCCCACGGTGACATTTGCAAGCAGGTGAGTGTTCCACTGTCTGCACGTGTCCTCCGTAGAGATCCTGCTGTTTGGGAGTTATCGTCAGTGACATGAACGCTAGTGTGACAAGGCCCTAATGCAAAGACCCAAGACAGTTTTTCATGAAGAAGTGGACATTGGCAGGTTTTATTTGTAGTGCTACTTTGAAGCAGCAAAGAAAGGAATTTATGATTCAAGCTGAAATAAAAAAATAAATCTCTCTCATTGCTTCTGTTTTGCACTGCCATGTGGTGCAGAAAGATTGATTATTCACCCCAGCACTCTTAAAATATTGTCTAGCAAACAAAAACTACTCATTTGATTCACAAACATTGCTTGGTAAAACAAATCCAAAGCTCATGCTTGATAGAATTGCTGATTTTTGCGGAGGTCCATTTATTATTATACAAGTTCGCTTTTGGGTTGTGAGGTTTCTTTTAAAGTGTTTGTTAAGGCACACTTAAAAGTCACTGGCAGCCCCTCTATTATACTCAGGCATAGCACACTGTATATGTGTTTTCTAAAAACGAGGCTTGTAAATACCTATTTCGAGCTAACTTCAGGCCGGTTACGTGACTCATGGTCGCTTTTCAGCTCTGATACATGGCTACTGCAAGAGGGGCCGAGATCTCCCTCTGACGCCAGTCAGAGGGATCATGTGGCCGCTCAACCCCTCCCACAGAAGCCTTGTCTCGGAGCTGTAAAGCGGCCGTGAGTCATGTGACTGATCTGAAGATAGCTCAAAATAGGTAGTTACAAGCCTCATTTTTAGAAAACACCTATACAGTGTACTATGCCTGAGTATCACAGAGGGGCTGCTAGTGACCATTTAAAAGTTTTGGATTAGTAATAATAACAGTGGGGGGGGGGGCAGGGGGGGTATACGCAGACACACAACAAGTAGCTGAAAGGCGGATAGGAGGAGGGGATGAGGGGGAGAGATGAGAGTAGTGCAGGGCTGCGGATGACGCAGGGACATCTCAGACAACGAAGGTCAGAGCTCAGCAGCCCTGATTTTCGCGGTCAGCGCAGAGAGGGGGTTACAAGGAAGTGGCAGGTTCAGGCAGGTTTTTTTACAGTTTAGAGGGGGCCGTGAGTCACGTGACTGGCCTGAAGATAGCTTTAAATAGGTATTTACAAGCCTCATTTTTAGAAAACACATATACAGTGTACTATGCCTGAGTATCACAGAGGGGCTGCCAGTGACCATTTAAAAGTTTTTAAATTAGTAATGGGGGCGGGGGGTGTAGACGGAGACACACAACAGGGAGCTGACAGGCGGATAGGAAAAGGGGATGAGGGGGAGAGATGAGAGTAGAGCAGGGCTGCAGATGACGCAGGGATGTCTCAGGCAATGATGGTCAGGGCTCAGCAGCCCTGATTTTTGTGGTCAGTGCAGAGAGGGAGATACAGGAAGTGGCAGGTTTTTTTTACAGTTTAGAGGGGGGCAGATTACACAGCACAAGCACTGTGCTATTTAATCTGCTTTAAGGGACCAGTATATCTATTTTTTTTTTTTTTGGGTTAACAAACACTTTTATTTTTTTAAGTGGAAACAAGATCACGGCAAAACAATGTGCAAGGGCCCTCCTCCCCCTTCTGAACATTAGTGTAATTAGAAATGCAATGTTTACAAGAGCTTTCCCTGAGAAGGTTGGGTGTAAGCACTGAGCCAGTTGTATAGACTTAGGGCAGCCTGTAATTAACCTGAGGATTTATTGACAGGCAGCTCATAAATGTGTATATAGCTGACTAGTGCTTATGCAGCATTATACAATTGTACGTTAGAACGTTTGAGTGCTGCCGGTCTGCAGGCTGCCAGAATATTAGATCTCATCCACCTCAGATGTATATGAATCGTTTCTAGTATTTTACTATCCCCAAAACAGCAGCACTTAGACTGGCAAAGAGGAAGAGAGCCAATGCTATGAGCCAGTCAGACTCTGTTACTGCACGTGGCCTGAGCTCATGAGGGCAGATCAGAGAGATGACATAAAATGGTAGTGGGCTCTTTTTTTATTTTTTACCTACAGGTAAGCTTATAATAAAGCTTACTTGTAGGTAAAATGAATATCTCCTAATCGTGCACCGTTAAGGAGATATTCTACTAAGCAGCAGCCAGTGGCGTCACCTGCACATGCGCTCTGAAGGAGCGACATACCAATGCTGTTCCTTCAGAGCTGTGTGCCGCAGCCAAGACTCCCATGCAGGGGAGTGACGTCATCAGGGCTCGGCCGGTCAGACGTCCGGAGTCCCTGAACCCAGAAGGAAGACCAGGTGAAGATGGAAGCCTCTGCAGCAGTGACAGCGTGCCACTGGGAGGCTTAGTTTTAAGGTAAGTTTTTTATAATGTGCTAGAATGCGGTGCATTCTAGCACATTATGATATTGCTTTGCAGGTGGAAACTTTTTTTTTTTTTTCTTACATTTTTTACCGCTTTAATTAGCCTGCTGCTCCTCCCTTACCATCCAATCAGCAGACTGTGGGGTTGATTTACTAAAACTGGAGAGTGCAAAACCTGGTGCAGCTCTGCATAAAAACCAATCAGCTTCCATGTTTTTTTGTCAGTTAAATTAAACAAGCTAAAGTTAGAAGCTAATTGGCTACCATGAACAGCTGCACCAGATCTTGCACTCTCCAGTTTTAGTAAATCTGAGTGTATGTTTTGATCAACGTTCTTTAGCTAGACAACACAGCACTAGTGCTGAAAATACTATATAAATATATATATATATGTACAAACATAGGGAGGTCATTAGTGCCAGGTGTGCCCAATGCCACAATCCCCCTGCAGATGTGTCACATTTTCTGCATTAAGGTAAAAAACTATCTGCATTTATTGCATTTAGTTCCTCCCCCCCCCCCCACTTATACTTACCTGAGCCAAATCTCGATCTATCAATGTGCACAAGAACAGCGTCTCTCTCAGCTCTCTCCCCTTCATGGGCGTAGATAAGGGGGGCGGGGGTGTCTGACCCCCCCCCCCCCAGAGCAGAGCTGTGTTTGTGAAAAAAAGGGAGCTTTGCACTCAGCCCCGTTCGGTTCGTAGTTGTCAATGGACGGGAACAAGGCAAGCTCCTGTGTCGATCCGCTGTCATCCTCCCCCTGCTCCATTCTCCAGGCCGCTTTAGATCTCGGCTCAGCTCGGACAGGGGGCGGGGTGCTCCGCTGACATCTCGGCTCGGGCGGGGGGCAGGGCGCTCCTCTGACAGACGGCTTAGTTTGGCTTGGGCGGGGCGCTTTGCTGACGGACGGCTTGGCTCGGGCGAGGCGCTCCGCTGATGGATGGTTTGGCTTGGCTCGGGCGGGGGCGGGGCGCACTGCATGGTGACATAAAGGTGCCTTTTTAATAAATAATTGAAATGTACTGCAAGTAGGAGGAGCGGGAGGACAAGAGTATCAATTCCTAGCTTCAGTGCCCTGGACTGCACTAGAAGATTAGGGCCAGTGCATGACAGCTCCACTCCACAGTCAGACTGCCCTGCCATCTGCTAAAAATAATCTGCAGGGGGTCACTGATGTAAGAGGAGAGTAGGGACTCTAAGATAAGGGTAATCCATCTGCAGTCTCTGATTATTATTATTATTATTCAGGATTTATATAGCACCAACAGTTTACGCAGCGCTTTACAATTTAAAAGCGAGACAATACAGTTATAATACAATAAAATACAAGAGGATTAAGAGGGCCCTGCTCAGAAGAGCTTACAATCTAATAGGGTGGGGCAGGTGGTACACAAGGTTGTAACTGTGGGGAATGAGTTGATGGAAGTGGTAAAAGGTTAGTTAGAGACGTGATAGGCTTTCCTGAAGAGATGAGTTTTTAGGGACCGCCTGAAGGTAGCAAGAGTAGGGGATAGCCGGACCAGTGGAGGTAGCGAATTCCAGAGGATGGGAGAGGCTCTGGAGAAATCCTGGAGACGAGCATGAGAGGAGGAGATGAGAGAGCTTGAGAGTAGGAGGTCTTAAGAAGAGCGGAGAGGACGATTTGGGTGATATTTGAAGACAAGATTGGTGAAGTAGCTCGGGGCAGAGTTGTGAATGGCTTTGTATGTTGTGGTTAGTATTTTGAATTGAATTCGCTGGGTGATTGGGAGCCAATGTCGGGATTGGAGGAGAGGGTTGGCAGACACTGAGCGGTTGGTAAGGTGGATAAGTCTGGCAGCAGCATTCATGATAGACTGAAGAGGGGATAGCCTATGGAGAGACAGGCCAATGAGAAGGGAGTTGCAATAGTCAAGACGATAACAAGGGAGTGAATGAGGAGCTTGGTGGTTTCATTTGTTAAAAAGGGGCGAATTTTAGAGATGTTACGAAGGTGAATTCTACAAACTTTTGACAACGATGGGATTTGATGCTGTAATGACAAGTCAAAGTCTAGGATTACACCTAGTACCCTGGCGTGAGGGGAGGGACTGATAGTTGCATTGTTGATTTTGATGGAAAAGTCATGGAGGGGGGCACAGGCGGGGGGGAGATTTAGTTTAAGGAAGTGGTGCGACATCCATGCTGATATGTCAGTTAGTAAGTTAGTAATGCGAGAGGAGACTGAAGGAGTGAGGTGAGGAGTAGACAGATAGATTTGGGTGTCATCGGCGTATAGGTGGTATTGGAAGCCGTGGGCAGTTATCAAGTGACCAAGGGAGGAGGTGTAGATAGAGAAGAGAAGGGGTTCAAGAACAGAGCCTTGAGGGACCCTCCACAGAAAGGGGCAATGGAGAGGAGGAGACAGAGTTGTAAGTGACACTGAAGGAGCGCTGTGATAGTTAGGCAGAGAACCAGGATAGAGCAGAATCTCGGAGGCCAAGGGAATGTAGTTTATTGAGAAGGAGCGGGTGGTCAACAGTATCAAAGGCCGCAGAAAGGTCAAGTAGTAGGAGTATGTTGGTTTTAGCAGTTAGTAAATCGTTAGTGAGTTTTAGTAAGGCAGTTTTCGTGGAGTGCTGTGAGCGAAAACCAGACTGTAAGAGGTCAAGATGGTTATTTTCACTGAGGTAGGAGCTAAGCTGATTATCTCCTGTAGTCCATCCACAGTCTCTGGTTATCTCCTGTAGTCCATCTGCAGTCTCTGGTTATCTCCTGTAGTCCGTCCGCAGTCTCTGATTATCGCCTGTAGACCATCTCTAGTCTCTGGTTATCTCCCGTAATCCGTCCGCAGTCTCTGGTTATCTCCTGTAGTCTGTCCTCAGTCTCTGGTTATCTCCTGTAATCGGTCCTCAGTCTCTGGTTATCTCCTGTAGTCTGTCCTCAGTCTCTGGTTATCTCCTGTAGTCGGTCCTCAGTCTCTGTTTATCTCCTGTAATCGGTCCTCAGTCTCTGGTTATCTCCTGTAGTCTGTCCTCAGTCTCTGGTTATCTCCTGTAATCGGTCCTCAGTCTCTGGTTGTCTCCTGTAGTCTGTCCTCAGTCTCTGGTTATCTCCTGTAGTCGGTCCTCAGTCTCTGGTTATCTCCTGTAATCGGTCCTCAGTCTCTGGTTATCTCCTGTAGTCTGTCCTCAGTCTCTGGTTATCTCCTGTAGTCGGTCCTCAGTCTCTGGTTATCTCTTGTAGTCGGTCCTCAGTCTCTGGTTATCTCCTGTAGTCGGTCCTCAGTCTCTGGTTATCTCCCGTAATCTGTCCGCAGTCTCTGGTTATCTCCTGTAGTCTGTCCTCAGTCTCTGGTTATCTCCTGTAGTCGGTCCTCAGTCTCTGTTTATCTCCTGTAATCGGTCCTCAGTCTCTGGTTATCTCCTGTAGTCTGTCCTCAGTCTCTGGTTATCTCCTGTAGTCGGTCCTCAGTCTCTGGTTATCTCTTGTAGTCGGTCCTCAGTCTCTGGTTATCTCCTGTAGTCGGTCCTCAGTCTCTGGTTATCTTCTGTAATCCGTCCACAGTCTCTGATTATCTCCTGTAATCCGTCCGCAGTCTCTGGTTATCTCTTGTAGTCGGTCCTCAGTCTCTGGTTATCTCCTGTAGTCGGTCCTCAGTCTCTGGTTATCTCCTGTAATCCGTCCACAGTCTCTGATTATCTCCTGTAATCCGTCCGCAGTCTCTGATTATCTCCTGTAGTCCGTCCGCAGTCTCTGATTATCTCCTGCAAACCGTCTGTAGTCTCTGATTATCTCCTGTAATCCGTCCGCAGTCTTTGATTATCTCCTGTTGTCCGTCCGCAGTCTCTGATTATCTCCTGTAATCCATCCGCAGTCTCTCTCCCTCTGCCCTTAAGCCACTCCCACAATAAATTTTTGGCCACACCCATTCAGAAGTTCAAAAGTTCAGGGGTATGTTTTGCATGTATGGACTCTGCACATTACCACTTCTCTTGCCTGAGTATGCTGGGTTAACAAAAAATCAGTTAGTGTGCTGCCTTCCACAAGATGGTGCCCTTTGCACCTGCCCAGTAAGATTGGCTATTACAGTGCACCACCTTGTGATAGGCAGTCCAATGGCTGAGAGCACTGACCGCTGTGTTGTGGTGCATCCCCTGTCAGAACACAATAGCACAGTTGGGGAGATCGCTGTACTAACACTGTGTGTGTTAGTACAGTGATCTGTCAGGTTTTTTTGTTTTTAAAAAAAGTGTGAACTAGGTCTTAGACTGGACAATAGCCAACCTCACTGGGCAACATTCATAAAAACTGGAAGATGGCAAAGCTGAAATTGGGTTCAATTTTCAAGAGGTTTTGAGAAAATAGAATTAAGGATGTCATTGCTTACTATGAGTAACACATAGTTTTTCCTTTTTCCAGTCTTTGTGAATTTGGCGCAATTTTTTTATTTATAAAGGCTTTTACCTAGTACCTGCTGCTGATCCCCCCAGAAAAAAAAAAATTATCTACGGCCCTGCTCCCCTTCATAGGCTCAGAGACAGCAGCAGAAGCCATTAGCTCCTGCTGCTGTCAATTAAATCTTGTAACGAGGAAGCCGGGGGGGGGGGGTTGAAATCGTACCTGCAGGTGTGCCACCATAGGGAGTGACTTCCTATGGTGGCACACTGAGAAGGAGGAGGAGGAGGAGGATTCAGGAGCAGTGGCGGACAGCAGAGGAGGATCAGGACAGCTCTGTGCAAAACCATTGCACAGAACAGGTAAGTATAACATGTTTGTTAATAAAAAAAAATCCCTTTTATAATTACTTTAAGAATACATACTTGAATAGATATTTTAAACAGTTTGGTGTCACTTTAACCCATTCCTGTGAAGACCAGAAGTTCAGGAAAGCAGCACTGAGAGTGAAGAAGCCATCAGCATTAAAAGTTGTAAACAAATAGTTTACTAAGGAATGCTTATTTTACTGTGCTCATGAAAAACTCTAAGTTAACGTGGTTATAAAGGTAAAATGTTTTATTTTTTTATTTTTTTAACCTTAATGCATTCTCTGCCATTAGTAAAAACCTTTGAGCCCAATCTTGATCCAGCACTGTGCCTGTCTGGAGCAGTTCTTCTCACCTCTCGCTCTACTCACAGACTTGGCAGCAGCGGGAGCTATTGGCTTCTGCTGCTGTCAGTCAAATCCTGTGAGGAAGGAGTGGGGATGGGGCTGAGCTGCTCTGTGTGTCTATAGATGCATGCAGCACAGCTCAGGTTGGAGCCTGCACAAGTGTCCCCATAGCAAGTGGCTTGTTATTGAAGATGAGAAGCCAAGATCGCCAGTGAGGAACCCCAGAAGAGAATGTTCAAGGCCAATCTGTGTAAGTATCAAATGTTTATTATTTTCAGAAACAAAAAAAAGAAGCTTTACAACCACTTTAATGTTGATCTCTGATCTGCGTAACAGTCAAAATAATGTGAATGTTTTTTATGTTGCAATTTTGTTCTCTTTCCAAAGAATCTTTGTGATTATTTACGGTGCTAATACACAGCAGAATAGAACAAAGCCTCCAGTGACCTGAATTTGCTTCATCTTCTGTGCTTAAATTACCTCCTTCTTATTCAATGAAAGGAAACTATAACACACAGACAGGAGAGAGCACTTTCAATTCCGAGTTCCTCTTTCCAGCAGAATTACCCCATCTGTGCACAATCCCAATTCATCTTCAGCTAAATTGCAATTTAAATAAGTCGTGAACCCAATAAGTGTTTTCTGCCTGATGGAATACCTCCTGGCAAGGTGAGACCATCCTCAAAGCTTTGTTATATGTTAAAGCTGAAATGTAATCTGATTTTGCTTTACCTGCCCACTCCCATCACCAAGCTAATGACATTTTTACATAAAACCTTTGCTCTTTCATGACATAACTTATTTTAGACCCAGTGATGTCATCACCGGGCCTTTGTACTTCTCTGTAGCAGCCGGGAGTGTGTGTAAGAAAACCCCACTGCTGCTGAGGTATGACGTGTCTGTAGCAGCGAATGGGTTTAAGCAGTCGTGAGCCTTGAACATAAGATTATCTTTAGATCTGAGTGATTATCATTTTAACAATTCACTATTATTTAAACGCTTGTAAGAGTGTGGAAAATTCTACACACTTAGGCCATACAGTGGCTCCTCTGCGCAGGCTCACGCACCTGTACGTGATCCTGCACTTCCGGGTCTGGAGCGTGCAAGCACGTCGCCGGCGACCCGCTCCTGCTGTGATTGGACACAGCGGGAGCAAATTAGCGGGTCCAGCGGACGCGATGTCCACCGGGACCTGCCGATCGTTCCCAAGAGAGACAGAATGACAGTCTGCCTATGTAAACAAGGCAGATCACCATTCTGTGAGAAGGAGAGGTAGTGATCTTGTGTTTCTGCTAAGCAGGAACACAGATCTCTGCCTTCCCACAGTACAAGCACCCCCCACACAGTTAGCAAGCACTCCCTAGGAACACATTTAACCCTTTAATCGCCCCTGATCTTAACCCCTTCCTGGTCTTTATGGACCTTGCTTTGTACACTGGTGCGCAGTCATGCTGGAACAGGAAGGGGCCATCCCCAAACTGTTCCCACAAAGTTGGGGTCATGAAATTGTCCAAAATGTCTTGGTATGCTGACGCCTTAAGAGTTCCCTTTACTGGAACTAAGGGGCCAAGACCAACCCCTGAAAAACAACCCCACACTATAATCCCCCCCTCCACCAAATAATTTGGACCAGTATACAAAGCAAAGTCTATAAAGACATTAATGAACAAGTTTGGGGTGGAGGAACTTGACTGGCCTGAGAGAGTCCTGACCTCAACCCAATAGAACACCTTTGGGATGAATTAGACAGGAGACTGGGAGCCAGGCCTTCTCATCCACATCAGTGCCTGACCTCACAAATGCACTTCTGGAAGAATGGTCAAACATTCCCATAGACACACTCCTAAACCTTGTGGACAGCCTTCCCAGAAGAGTTGGAGCTGTTATAGCTGCAAAGGGTGTACCAACTCAATACTGAACCCTACAGACTAAGACTCGGATGCCATTAAAGTTCATGTGTGTGTAAAGGAAGGTGTCCCAATACTTTTGCTAATATAGTGTATCTCACTCTATCCCATCATGGATGTGATTGAGGATATTTATGATTGGCAAGACAATATTCACTATCTGAGGGGAGACTACAAAAAAACTTGGAGATGTGCAGGGGTTGATTCACTATAGGCAAATAGGCTGTTAAGTTTGCAAGGGAATTTCCTTTAGTTTAGTGAACAAGGTGAAAGCCTACTGACTTGGGCAGCGCAGTGGTGTAGTGGTTAGCACACTTGCCTAGCAGTAAAAAGGGTCGCTGGTTCGGATCCCAACCACGACACTACCTGCCTGGAGTTTGCATGTTCTCCCTGTGCCTGCGTGGGTTTCCTCCGGGTACTCCGGTTTCCTCCCACACTCCAAAGACATGCGGGTAGGTTAATTGGCTTCTGTTCAAAACTGGTCCTAGTATATGAATGTGAGTTGGGGACCTTGGATTGTGGGCTCCTTGAGGGTAGGGACCAATGTGGGTGTACGATGTATGTGTGGAGTGCTGCATGAATTGGTGGCGCTATATGGGTACCTTAAATAAAAATAGGGATGATTGTAGACATGCACCCACACTCACTCAGGTTGAACTGGATGGACTGGTGTCTTTATTCAACCTTACTAACCATGTAACTATGTGACTTCTATTATCCAATCAAGTGCAAACAAAAATACTGTTTTTTAAAATGTATTTTATTCTTTTTTTTTCTTGCACATTATTGGGTATTTTTTGCAATTTAAATTTGAAGTTAAGGTAAAATTCCATTGCAAAGTGAACAGAATTTTTGCCTTTCCATATTCAACCTTATAGACTATAGATGAATTGAGATTTACCCAGTGGCCACTATACATAGTGGGATGATTGAAATGGGTAGTAGGATCTTCTCCTGTTTGTTGGAAATGATTTGGTGTTGATTTAGTAAAGGCAAATAAACTGTTTGCTTGGAAAGTGCAGTTTGACTTTACAAGGGAATGATTACTACAGCTTAGTGAATAAGGTAAAGTTCTGCTGCCTTCCACCTTCTAAACATGTGCAGGCAAGCAAAAATGCTGCTTTCTTTTTTCCTTGTATGTGATTGGGTGTTCTTTGCAAGCACTGGGACGATTTCCCATTCAAAGTGCAACTTCCCTTGCAAAGTTAAAAATGTATTTGATTTTAGTAAATAAACTCTATTGAGTCTTTATATTGCTTTTCACTTGTCCCCTGCGGTCTCCTATCTTCTTCTGGGTATGGGGGGGGGGGGGGGGGGGGGAGTTTAAACACACATGGATGGCATATGTGATTTTATATTGGCTGTTCTTCAAATGGTTATACACTATTAATTATTCCCCATGTTCTCCTGAAAAAGTGAATATGGTTCACGATATGCATTGAGAGTACTGTACAGTCTAATCAGTAATTGCTTCCAAGTTGCTTAAGATGAACTGAAATATTTACTGTACATCAATAATGGGACCTGGGGAAGATGGTCCTGCAAGATAGGATTGCAATTTGTATCAGCCTTTATTTTTTTTTATCAGGTTTTAAATTATTATTAATAAGATATAGGGCTGCAACTAACGATTCTTTTCATAATCGATTAGTTGGCCGATTATTGTTTTGATTGGATAATAACCTTAAAAAAAGTGTGCTGTATAATTTACCGTATTTATCAGCGTATTACCCAAAAAATAGAGGGTAAACCGTGCCTGTGTGTTATACGCTGATATCAGTTTTTTTCTTACCAACGGGGGGGCGGGGATCGGGCGGACCGCCCCGGGTGCCACCCATTGGGAGGGTGTCAGGCCGGCCAATGCTGCCAGTATACTTTAAAGTTCAGAAAATATTACTGCCAGCCCTTTGTGATACACTGCTCCTCCTGTGTAACGCTCAATGTAAACCTAAGCCTCTAAATCCCTCAATTAATGCCGCTCGTTGTGGCCGCTCTCTACCTCCTACTCCGCCTCCTCCTCAAGTGTAGCTTTTGATTGGAGGAGGAGAGCGGTCACGTGACCATCAATGAAAGATAGTAAAGCAGTCACATGACTGGGTCCGACGTTAATGGAGGTATTTAGAAGCTTTGATTTACAATGAGAGTGACAGGAGGTGCGGTGTATGAGAAAGGGTTGACAGTGACATTTTCTCAACTTTAGAGTATGCAGAGCTGTCCCAGGAGACTGGGGGTGTTGTGCAGGGGGCTGTGTACTATGCAGGGGGCTGTGTACTATGCAGGGGGCTGTGTGTTGTGCAGGGGGCTGTGGAAAGTTTTTTCCTGAAACTTCCCTCTTAAAGTTAAGGTGCGTGTTATACACCGATAAATACGGTAGTTAATATGTAAAGTATAAAAAAAAGGCAATTTATTCTTAAATATCTATATGCCACGGTAAGTATAAATAACCAACCATTTGGTTAGGGAGCAAAATCTCTAACCCACTCCGAGAATAACAGAAAGAAGAGATATATATACTATATATACTATTAGAGGTTGAATCTGGTAAATATCATCAGACTCAGATCAAATTTTTTATTTAAAGGAAAAAAAATTATTAAAGGCGGTTTTGCAGATTTTCAGACAGAACTGTAATATATTATATGCTGGCCATACAAAAACAATGTCTTCCTTAAAAAAAGTCATTTTAAGAACGTTTGTTTAATTTTCTAATCGTTAGTGGGGTCAAATCAACTTGGTAAGTATGAATGGGCAAAAAAAACCCATACTTCTCTTTTAATTTACCCAAAAAATCTCGCAAAAACGTTTCTTTCTTTGTGTAACTTTACCTAAACACTAACTTATGGTAAAGCTTTATCAGTCCCTTAAAATAAATTGAAGTGACAAACATGTACAATAAAACATATCAATCTAACAATTAAAAGGTTGAAACCAACCTGACATAATCATAGACAATCTAAACAGAACACTTGATTGAAATAGCCAATGAAATCCACACATCACAATGATTATTAGATCAAGATGCGGCTGAAGTTTATATGCAAATCTTATAATTTCCTGCAAATGTTGAGCTCAGCCCCACCTCTCCCATCTCCTTGACCATTTTGTTGGTCTCTGGGCAGCCTAACTGGCCAATAGGGATGTTAAAGTGGTTCTAAAGGCAGAAGGTTTTTTTTCATCTTAATGTATTCTATGCATTAAGATAAAAAAGCCTTCTGTGTGCAGTAGCCCCCCTCAGACCCATTAATACTTACCTGAGCCCCATCTCGATCCAGCAATGTTGCACGAGAGCCTCGGCTGTCAGTGTGAAGGGAAGTGCCAGGAGTGCCGGCAGGGGACCCGAGAAGAGGAGAATGTAGGCTGCTCTGTGCAAAACCAATACACAGAGCAGGTAAGTATAACATGTTTGTTATTTTTAAACAAAAAAAACCCAAGACTTTAATATCACTTAAAGGGACAAGGCAAAGTAAGGCTTAATTTACATTTGCGGTTGGGTGGTGGTAAAAACAGGCACTTGAGCCATGTTTTTAACAGCCCATTCCCCCACTTAAGCTGCAACGACAGCCAGAGAGGGGTGAACTTTTTCCGTGGCCACGGCACTTTGTGACGCAGAAAAATCCCCCCCCCCTTCACATTCCCCAACAGTACTCTCTGCCTTTTGGCTAAGAGCAAGTGTAGTATCTCTTCTTATCAGTGTCCAGTAGGGGAGCTGTGCCACTATGCTGGACTTTTGGCAGCAATGGCTGGCTGTATAGTGTTCCTGCTGGTATGATGGGGGGGCTCTGAAGACTAGTACTGGCTGGAACAGAAACCAGGGCATCCACGAGATGTGGAGCACGGGAGTAATTCCCCTGGGAAGTCTGGAGGGGTACAGTGCCCCCTGATCTGAATGAGTCTACCTGGTCTTTCTCACTGGACAGGGGGTGTGGGTCCTTGTGTCTACCCTGAAGTCTAGGGAGAGGATGTGTAGCCATTCCTTCCTCCCCTGAATTGGGGGGTCTCTCTTCTGTGGAGTCCCTCACCTGTACTTGTTGGTCAGCTTCACCTAACATGAGGAGATGGGTTTGCCAGGCCTTTTGGCTAGGTGGGCGAAGTTCAGCCTTGCCCCTGTCAGGTGACTTGTGCCCCAGGGGGGTCAGGGTCACTGGCAGCTGGTGCTCAAAATTTTTGGGGGGGGCTGAAAAATTCTGCAAAAAAAAACATCAATTGTAGCCTCACTGTGCCCATCAAATGCAGCCACTGTGCCCATCAATTGCCGCCACTGTGCCCATCAATTGCAGCCACTGTGCCTATCAAACGCAGCCACTGTGCCCATCAAACGCAGCCAC
Source organism: Lithobates septentrionalis (assembly GCA_037952835.1). NCBI lineage: Eukaryota > Metazoa > Chordata > Amphibia > Anura > Ranidae > Lithobates > Lithobates septentrionalis. Next base: position 846,408 of record JBBDGP010001027.1, on the reverse strand, counting down.
TGTGCCCATCAAATGCTGCCACTGTGCCATCAAATGCTGCCCCTGTGCCCATCAAATGCTACCACTGTGCCCATTGAATCCTGCCACTGTGCCATCACATGCTGCCACTGTGACCCCCCCCCCGCCTTCTCGCCGTCTGCCGGGCACTTACCTTGTCTCGGTGGGGCAGTGAGTGACGGTGATGAGCAGTGTCCTCCATGCATCTCCTCCCGTCCTCTCCTCCTGATAGGCGTCCAATCGCAGCGCCTGTCGTTTCAGCCAATCAGGTGATGGGTAACAGACTCGAGCACCTGATTGGCAGAGAGGTGGTTCAGTGTTAGGAAAGCGAATATTCATTTGCTGTTCTAACACGCCTGGGTAAACTGCGAGTGGCAAGCATGGTGCTCGCAGTTCATCTTTTTTGACCCATATTATAGTCTATGGCTCTAATCAGGTGCTTCAAAAACCCTCCCCGCCGCTGTTATTCAGGCGCCCCCAGTCATAGAGGGGGTGGCTGGAGAAAGGGTGAGCCCTTATGGACGGGCCGCCACTGGTCAGGGTAGAGTCCTACTCCTTTGGGGGTGGACTAGAGACACTCCCTTAAGTGCACTTTTTTGTGTGTGTTTTTTAACATTCACTTTTATACAATTAGGTGTTTAAGTTTTAGTGCACCACTGCTGAAAAAAAAAAAAAAAAAGACCGCACTGACGGCAAACATGACATATTCAAGTGAATGGGGCTGCACCACAAATACCAGAGTTTAAGTAGCTTGTTTGGCTGTCAAAGAGAAAAAATAGGCAGTATTGCCTCCTGAATACTTGTTAACCAGTCTGAGAAAAGCGATCCACCCCAAATCACTCTTTAAAGAGTGACGCGTGTTTAAACAAGCCCTTTCGGTTTTGGAGAAAAAAAGTTATTATTTTCACATTTTGACATCAGCTTGCCTATGTCTCTGGATTTATTTGATTATACTGACATGCAGGTAAGCTCATGCTTATACATTTTTCACCATATGCTCAGTTTGATTTTTCCGGGTTTGAGACATGTTTACTATAAATAATACAATAAACAAAAATGAATATGAAATAAAACATAAGGTATTTATTATGCATTCCATATTTACTTTCAGTGAAAAAAAAAACACAGGAAACACAAATATAGCCTTCATTTACACCAAAATGCATATTTTAACACGCTCTGCATTGACTTGTTTTTGACACATTGGGGGTTATTTACGAAAGGCAAATCCACTTTGCACTACAAGGTCAAACTACAAGTGCAAAGTGCACTTGAAATTGGACTGAAAGTGCACTTGGAAGTGCAGTCGCTGTACATCTGAGGGGGACATGCAAGGAAAATAAAAAAACAGCATATTAGCTTGTACATGATTGGTTAATAAAATCAGCCGAGCTTCCCCTCATTTCAGATCTTCCCCTCAGATTTACGCGACTGCACTTCCAAGTGCACTTTCAGTGCCATTTCAAGTGCACTTTGCAACCCCAATTGAGTTACAGATTTCATTTTAATTGATTTCAGTGGCAAAGTGCAGGTCAACACACCAAGCCATGCAATGTAAATCAGTCCCAAAGATGCTAATTAAAAATGTTAAAAAAAAAAAGTCATTCCTAACAACCACCCAGCAAGCATCATTCAATCTTCTGACAGCTCTAAACTTAAAAGTTACAAACAAATATAGATAAGAACCATCTCTCTGGTATATTGCAGCGATACGTATACATGTCCGCAGGGAACATCACTCTTAGTAAATCTATTCATTATATGTTACATAATAACAAAAAGCCTAAAACAGTAAAGCCATCAAATAAAACACATAACAGCCCCACAATGTAGAATATAATGATGCACTTACCCTTTACTTGTGCTTACTGTAGAAGCAGGCGACAGTTGCATGTATTCTCTGCGGCAGCCGAGCTAAGCACGGTCTAATCAATGGCGTTTTTCTGTTTCTTTTTTTTTTTCCTCTGAGAGCCTGTGGTTGCACTAAGCATGAGACAGCAGCTTTTAACGAGCATGTCTTATCATTAAGCTGATCGAGGCAGATTCTGTGGTATTATAATACTTTCAAAGAACAGTGGAGAAGGTTAAATCAACTTCACTTGAGCACCTTCCAACTTTTTGACATGGTACTGAACCAGTGTTACATAGTCGCTAAGATTGAAATAAGACACCAGTCCATCCAGTTCACCCTGTGATGTGTGTCTGTGCATGTGTTTATGTCAATTGTAAATCATATATCCTTGTTGTGATTGTTGTGATTGTTAAGATGCCCATCTAATAGTTAAACTATCGACGTAATAGTAAGGAGTAGGGAAGGCACCCCCGGTTTGGTTCGCAACAGAACACTACAAAAAGGCAAAAAGTTCTAGCGAACATGCAAACCCTATTAAAGTCTATGGGATAGGAACATGAAAAATCATGCTAATTTTAAAGGCTTATATGCAAGTTATTCCCCTAAAAAGTGTATGGGGACTCGAGTACTGCCCCAGGGGACACGTATCAATGCAAAAATTAATTTTAAAACAATATTTTTTTTCAGGAGCAGTGATTTTAATAATGCTTAAAGTGAAACAATAAAAAGAAATCGTGCCTGGGGAATCCCCTTAGTCTGCCTGTAAAGTGGCGCACCTGTGCGATGTGTAGAGCTGCAATGACAATTTAGAATAATTTCTAAAAGATAAAATGTAATTTAAACTTGCTCCCGGCTGTAATGTAATGACAAGCGGCCTGGTATGGTTCAGGAGGGGGGGGGGGCGCTCGCTCGCCCCCCCCCCCCTCCTGGCCTGCCAGGCTTCTTGCTCGGATAATGGTCTGGTTTGGATTACGGGGGGGGGACCACACGCGTTTTTTTTTTTCAATTCTGGCGTGGAGTTCCCCTTAAAATCTATACCAGACCCAAAGGGCCTGGTATGGATTTTGGGGGGGATGTCACACTGCTTTTTTCCTAATTCTGTCATAGGGTTCCCCTTAACCACTTCAATACACTGTATTATATACTCTGTACTGCAATATATACCCTGCACTGTATTATATATACTACACTGACTGCAATATATATATTCTCCACTGTATTATATATATACTACACTGACTGACTTCACTATATACTCTGAACTGTATTACATATGCTACACTGACTGCACTATATACTCTGAACTGTATTATATATACTACACGGACTGCACTATATACTCTGAACTGTATTATATATACTATACAGACTTTACTATATACTCTGAACTGTATTATATATACTACACTAACTGCACTATATACTCTGAACTGTATTATTATATATATACTACACTGTGATAGGGTACAAAGTCCCGAGATCTAGTCGGATACCTGGCCACTTAAAGGAATGCTTGTATATGTTGTAGCCGCATTTTTGTATATGTTGTAGCCGCATTCTGGTTTGTTATTGGGCTAGCATATAAAGTAATTATTTATTTTTGGGCTAGCATATAAAGTAATTCGATTTCAGAAATCTCATTCCGGAGAGGTTTTTAGAATTCTAGCACCCTAGGAGGAAGGCAACGAGGAACTAGTGTAACTTAGCTGGTTTGCTATTGGGCTAGCATATAAAGTAATTATTCATTCTTGTATATGTTGTAGCCGCATTATATTGTACACTAAGTGTCCCACACGCTACCTAGGCAGGACTGTTAGAATGGGCCAGAGGAACACAAAACCCCGTCAGGGAATTGTGGCGCACTATACGGTGCCACAGATAATTAAGAACATTTATGGGAAAACCGAAGCACAGGACTTAAAGGATGTCCTTCGTAAATTTAAGATGAAAGGAGCAGCGGGCTTAGACCCGGATGTATGGAGTGAAATAAAAAGGGACAGACAAGGAGAGGTGTTAGAGAAGCAATGGATGCGTCAGGTTCAATGCTTAATTAAGGTCTCAAATAGAGCAAAAGAAGAGGGGTGGAAATATAATCCAGACTGTGATGGTTGGGATATGAAAGACAGAAGAACAAAAAATGTTGAAATTTTAAATAATCTTAGTTCAACCATCCCACCCCATATACTGACATAGAACGTAAACCACACAAGATATATCCTGTACTTAAGGGTAGAGAATGGGCTTTTTTCAGGTTTGTGGAGTATAAGAATTTCATCCAGAAACTGTAGCTCCCGTACGCACTGATACATGCATTATAGTAAAGCCAGCTGTTTTCTGTAGATTTGTGACACAGTTAATGAATACACATGAAGCAACCTGGCAGGATGGGGAGGATTTATGCAGACATAAAATGACTCTGACCCTGTTTAACCAGTTTATGACCGACCTGCAGACTGAGCTGAGGGGGATGGCAATTTAGAGACAGGACACACGTCAGACACATAGACTCAAGGGCCCCTTTTATTGCTAGATTAGAAGCTTTTTGTCAGGCAAAACAACAGGAGAGGGGGTCCATATCACCCATGAAGCAAATGCCAGGACAGACTGTATCGGAATTTTACTTATCTATGGAAAGTATGATGGCAGATGAGGGATTGGACTTGGCCCTGCCAGTCACAATCCGAGCCTTCAATAGACAGTTTATGGAAGGATTAATTCCACAGATAAGTGAGAGACTGAAAGCCTGCACACCACCCTTAATTTGTTGCGATTTTTGGCAGAAAAAGGTTGCAAGGTTAATAAGAAAAAGTTACAAGTGTGTCAGGAAAAAGTTATCTTTTTGGGACATTGTATATCACAGGGTACGAGACATCTCACTGAGGAGAGGGTTCAAGTGATAAAGGGAATGTTACCCCCACGGAATTTCAAACAATTGCGTATGTTTTTAGGTATCGTGTCATATTGTAGACAGTGGATATCACATGCTAGCGCTTTGATGCAGCCATTATACGATTGTTTGAAAATTGTACCGTATGTGCTTACAGAAGTAGCTTATGAGTCGTTTATCACTTTGAAAAAGTTGTTGATTTCTGCCCCGGCTATTGGTATACCAGATTACACCAAGATATTTAATCTGTACATTGCTGAGATCACTGGACACGCCACAGGTGTTCTGACACAGGCACATGTAAAACAAAGACCAGTCGCTTACTTTTCAGCAGCATTAGATCCAGTATCTAGAGGTTCACCGTCTTGTGTACGGGCGGTAGCTGCAGTGTCAATTATCATAGATAAGTCATCAGAGATTGTTCTAGACCAGGGGTCTCAAAGTACCGGCCCGCGGGCCATTTGCGGCCCGCGGACCGTTTAAAAATGGCCCGCAGGCAGGGCCGATCCAGGACTAGAGGTCGACCATTATTTGGCCATTAGGCCGATATATAGCACTGGCCGCCGTTCCTCCCTTCTCCACACTCAGCGCTTGATGCTTGTGTGAAACTGACACTTAACAGGAGGAGAGAGACAGAGGGATCTGTCAGATTTGAGGTTGATGTCGGGGGTGGGCGGGACCCGGCCGGGGTGGGCGGGACCGGGCCAATATCAAACACCAGCCAATGGGATCTGGGCGGGCCGCTACATGTATGTGGCCCGCCCCTTTTCTTAAGTAGCCCAATCATTTGCTGGTGTTTGATAGCTGCTGGTCCCGCCCACCCCGGCCGGGTCCCGCCACACGCCGACATCAGCCTCAATTCTGACAGATCCCTCTGTCTCTCTCCTCTGTGCTACGTGTCAACTTCACACAAGCATCAAGCGCTGAGTGTGGACAGCTCCTTGTCAGTTTCACACACAGTTACACTCCGCTCAGTGTGAAACCTGCCAGTGCCAATCAGTGCCATGTCAGTGCCATCTGTCAGTGCCAGCTGCCAGTGCCACCGCCAATCAGTGCCACCTGCCAGTGCCAACCAGTCTGCCAGTGCCACCTGCCACCTCCAACCAGTAGCACCTGCCAGTGCCACCTGCCACCGCCAATCAGTGCCACCTGCCAGTGCCAACCAGTCTGCCAGTGCCACCTGCCACCTCCAACCAGTAGCACCTGCCAGTGCCACCTGCCACCGCCAATCAGTGCCACCTGCCAGTGCCAACCAGTCTGCCAGTGCCACCTGCCACCTCCAACCAGTAGCACCTGCCAGTGCCACCTGCCACCGCCAATCAGTGCCACCTGCCAGTGCCAACCAGTCTGCCAGTGCCACCTGCCACCTCCAACCAGTAGCACCTGCCAGTGCCACCTGCCACCGCCAATCAGTGCCACCTGCCAGTGCCAACCAGTCTGCCAGTGCCACCTGCCACCTCCAACCACTACCACCTGCCAGTGCCACCTACCACCTCCAACCAGTACCACCTGCCAGTGCCACCTGCCACCGCCAATCAGTGCCACCGCCAACCAGTGCCTGCCAAAGCCACCGCCAACCAGTGCCCCTGCCAATCAATGCCACCTGCCAGTGCCACCTTCCGCCACCTGCCAGTGCCACGCCAATCAGTGACACCTGCCAGTGCCAACCAGTGCCTGCCAGTGCCACCTGCCGCCACCTGCCAGTGCCACGCCAATCAGTGCCACCTACCAGTGCCACGCCAATAAGTGCCAGCTGCCAGTGCCAATAGTGCCACCTGCCAGTACCAAACCAGTGCCACCCGCCAGTTCCAAACCAGTGCCACTTGGGAATGCCTGCCAGTGCCACCTTCCAGTGCCACTGCCAATAAGTGCCACCTGCCAGTGCCATTGCCAATCAGTGCCACCTGCCAGTGCCATCTGTCAGTGCCACCTGCCAATCAGTGCCACCTGCCAGTGCCAACCAGTCTGCCAGTGCCACCTGCCACCTCCAACCACTACCACCTGCCAGTGCCACCTACCACCTCCAACCAGTACCACCTGCCAGTGCCACCTGCCACCGCCAATCAGTGCCACCGCCAACCAGTGCCTGCCAATGCCACCGCCAACCAGTGCCCCTGCCAATCAATGCCACCTGCCAGTGCCACCTTCCGCCACCTGCCAGTGCCACGCCAATCAGTGACACCTGCCAGTGCCAACCAGTGCCTGCCAGTGCCACCTGCCGCCACCTGCCAGTGCCACGCCAATCAGTGCCACCTACCAGTTCCACGCCAATCAGTGCCACCTGCCAGTGCCAATAGTGCCACCTGCCAGTACCAAACCAGTGCCACCCGCCAGTTCCAAACCAGTGCCACTTGGGAATGCCTGCCAGTGCCACCTTCCAGTGCCACTGCCAATAAGTGGCACCTGCCAGTGCCATTGCCAATCAGTGCCACCTGCCAGTGCCATCTGTCAGTGCCACCTGCCAATCAGTGCCACCTGCCAGTGACAGACAGTGCCACCTGCCAGTGCCACCTGCCTAAGCCAACCAGTGCCACCTGCCACAGCCAACCAGTGCCATCTGTACTGAGGATCTCAAGTGTGTGGTAGAGTGACAGGAGCAAACAGGGAGGAGTGGAGTGGGTGAGGTTTTTTTTTTAAAAATCGGCCTAAAATATCGGCCACAAAAATCGGCATCATATATCGGCCGCCCCAATTTCTAAATACCGGTATCGGCATCGGCCAGAGAAAAACCCATATCGGTCGACCTCTATCCAGGACGTCTTTTTGAACTGCACCCAGGCACTGCAGAGAGGGAGGCGCCAAAGTGCTTTACCTCTCCATCTCCTCTGTCCTCTCCGCTGCATGCTGCTGCAGCCCAGAGAGAGAACAGAGCAGAGGAAGGAGCGGAGGAAGGATCCGCTCATCTATCCACCCACCTAGGCATTGACGATCGACCAGAGCCCCAAACCAGGGTCCTGCTGCCACCTCAGGGCGGGAGATTATGTTCTCTGGGTCCCCTGTCACTAGGCCTGAGTGGAAGCCAGGAGGAGAGGACTCGGGAGGCAGATGATCCTGACTGCCAGGAGAGGTGAGTGAGCATCACACTGAGGCAAAGTCCTTAGTGGGGTGACTGAGGTAGAAATTTGTGCAGTGTGGGGGGTATTTTATGGAGTGTGGGGGGTATTTTATGGAGTGTGGGGGGTATTTTATGGAGTGTGGGGGGCATTTTATGGAGTGTGGGGCTATTTGTGCAGAGTGTGTGTGTGTGTGTGTGGGGGGGGGGTAATGCTGGGGGTTAATAATGCGTTTGCTGACACCAGTGCTGGATATAATGCGTTTGCTGACACCAGTGCTGGGGGTTAATAATGCATTTGCTGACACCAGTGCTGGGTATAATGCGTTTGCTGACACCAGTGCTGGGTATAGTATAGTATATTATTGCTGGTATAGTTTGCTTTTGAAGTTTTAAAAGTTTGCATGCGGCCCCCATGGGATATGAAAACTTGTCATGTGGCCCTCAGGCAATTTGAGTTTGAGACCCCTGTTCTAGACAATCCAGTCGTAGTGCATACCACACATGACATACATGCAATCTTGTCTCAGGTACAGCCCAAACACATTTCAATGGCTAGGCAATTAAGATTACAGTGTACTTTACTCTTACCTCCAAATGTTACTTTTCAGCGCTGTACAACCTTAAATTTGGCCACCTTTTTGCCTCTTCAGTCACCAGATTTGGCAAGGGGGAATGATAGTACTAATAGTACTAGTGAGAAAAGAAATGAGGACACTGACACTCTTTTGTTTAAAGAAGTAGATCAGCACGATTGTTTTCAGCTCATGGAACAGGAGACAATGGGATTCCCACATGTTACAGATACACCGATTTTAAATGCTGAGCACACCTTGTATATAGATGGTAGTAGGTTTGCTGATGACAAGGGTAAATATCACACAGGATATGCTGTAGTGACTGATACGCAGGTAATTGAAGCACAGGCCTTACCAGCCCACATGTCAGCACAGGAAGCAGAATTAAAAGCTTTAGAACAAGCCCTAGAATACTTAAAAGAACGAGAAGGGAATATTTACACTGACTCTGCCTACGCTTATGGTGTAGCGCATGATTATGGCCATATATGGAAGGCTAGAGGTTATCTGACAGCAGCAGGTACACCTGTAAAACATGGAGAAGGGATTAAGAGAGTCCTGAACAATCTTCAAAAGGTTAAACGAGTAGCCATTATGAAGATAGCGGCACACACGAGCGCAAAAACAATTGAGGCAAAAGGAAATGCATTTGCAGATTTGACTGCAAAACAGGCAGCTCAAGGGGAAGGAAGCCCTGAGACCTTAGCAGCGGTAGAGGTGAGTATCCCAGAACCAACATGGCAGCAGCTGAGTAAATTACAGGAGCAAGCAGGGGAGAGCGAGAAAGATAAGTGGGTCAGAATGGGAGCAGCACCAGACCTTGACAATGTATGGAGGGAAGGGGGCAAAATATGCCTACCTGCCTCTCTGTACCCAGCAATGGCAGCGGCAGTTCACCTACCCACACACGTCAGTTCCAATTCCATGTATAGGATTGTGAACCAAGGATGGCTCGCCCCTGGATTCAGTAGCACTGCAAGAAACTACTGTGCAGCCTGCCAAATCTGTCTCCTGAATAACCCAGGACAGAGAGTAAAAACCCCACGAAAACACCAGGTCCGGGCCCAATACCCCTTCCAGAGACTGCAAATTGATTACATACAAATGCCTAAGAGCGGCCCTTTTGAATTTGTCCTCGTGTGTATCGATTTATTCTCAGGTTGGCCCGAAAGTTATCCAGTAAAATCGGCTACAGCTAAAGCCACAGCTAAGAAACTGATCACTGAGTTAATACCTAGGTTTGGTCTTCCTGAAACCATAGAATCAGATAGGGGGACACACTTTACAGGAGAAATCATGCAGAATGTGATGACCATGTTAGGGGTTCAACAAAGTTTTCACACCCCTTACCACCCACAGAGTTCAGGATCAGTGGAGAGAGTAAATGGGACAATAAAGTTAAAAATACAAAAAGCCATGCAAGAGTTAAACAAGCCTTGGCCAGAATGCCTGCCTTTGGCTTTGTTCTCTATAAGGTACACTCCAACAGGAAAGACAGGATTATCCCCATATGAGATACTTTTTGGGAATGCACCTAGATTGGGTTTATACTTTCCACAGAGTATGCAATTGCAATGTGATAGTTTGACTGCATATGTGATACAATTACAACAACGTCTAACTAAGATCCACAAAAGTGTGTATTCTTCTCTTCCAGACCCTAATTCAATAACAGGTACACATACTCTGCTACCAGGGGATTATGTATATGTGAAGAAACACACCAGAAAGACATTGGAACCCAGGTTTGAAGGTCCTTACCAAGTACTCTTGACCACAGCCACCTCAGTAAAGCTGGAAGGAAAACCTACCTGGATACACGCATCACATTGCAAGAAACAACCCGAGAAAACAACATGATGAAATATCTACTTACATATTTTTTGTTGAAGATTGTTGTTTTACAAATATATGCATGGACTCCTGGTATTAATGTACTTGAAGTAGAGGAAACAACAACTTTCGAATGGGCTATAGATGATCCTAAAGTAGCAAATTATTATTGACAAAGGTAGACTAGTACATCTTTCCTCACAGATACAACAGGATACTGCACCACATTGGTGGGATATATTTAGTGGAATGTCTTCTACAGCAACCAATACCTTTCACTGGTTGTTAAGTCCAATGGTAATTATTATTCTAATATTAATATCACTTACAATCACGAATATATGTGTATACAGGAAAATAAATAGGAAAATTAGGAGAATAGACAGGGTATACTGATAAATGTGTATTGACATCACCCTACTCCTATAAAACTCCTCTTCTTGAATTTTAAGATGTTGGTAATACCTAGGGGGATGGGTTCTACCCCTCTGACAACTCGCGGTCAGGGAAAGGACTCTGGGGAAAAACTGACTAGAACTTATTCATGAGGACCCAGGGGGAAGGAGAGGATGATGTCAAAGGGGGAAATTGATAGGGTCGAAATAATGACTTAGAGTTCCACTTTAAGTGTTTGTGTTTTTTTCTTACCTGTGTACGTATCAATTGTTCTATTTAAATTGTTTGTGCTCCTTTCTTACCTGTGTACGTATCAATTGTTCTATTGAAATTGTTTGTGCTCCTTTCTTACCTATGTACGTATCAATTGTTCTATCAATCTGTATCTAGATGGAATTTGGAACTGCTGAATAATCATTACATGTTCGCTGATGAGAAACTCTTTGTACCTTAACCTCATTTGGTAATGCCGATGAGATTACTGCTTTTGGAACTGCCTATAAAAGAAGTAAAGGGAGCAGTCCTTTTTATGCTCAGAACTGTGATACAGACATACCTGACTCCGTGTCATCTTTCTTATAGAAGCAATAATTTGGCAAAGCAATATAAACTTAAGCAACTTGTTTAAAAGTTGAATCTAACAACTGACTGACTACACACTACACTAACTACCTGCCTAACCTCCATTCATTCACTACATGCGCCCACCAAACTATAACTGTGCAATTCAATGGAAACTAGAGTTTGACCCAGTGCTGTCAATAATCAGCTCTAAGTAACAAACCTGATTAGACACACTTCCATAGTTGCCAACAGTCACGGATTTCACAGGAAACTGACTGATGTCCTGTGGAGACTTTGTCCCAGGGAGAATCCCGAGAAATGATCAATGTCCCGGGCAGCAGGCAGCCTAGTGTAAAACCCCGCTGCAGCACCGGGGTAACACACAGGTTATTTTGTGAAAGGAGGTGTATGGAGGGCGCGTGATCAACTGCTTACATCAAAAAATATTTGGTTTAATCATGTATAATGGAATACAAACAAACAAACAAATAGATAAAACCATCTGAATAATACAAATAATACTTTCATATAGACAGGTAACAGAATATACACTGAGGGTTTAAAATGGGGATATGCCCATGTAGAGGCAGATGTTTAAAAAAGGCTTTTTTAAACATCTGCCTCTACATGGGCATATCCCCATTTTTATCTATTTGTTTGTTTGTTTGTATTCCATTATGCATGATTAAACCAAATATTTTTTGATGTAAGCAGTTGATCACGCACCCTCCATACACCTCCTTCCACAAAGTCTTCTCCAGACCACCCCTGGTCAGCTGAGGCAGCGGGACACGCATTACCATCTCTTTTTACCTTCTACCATCTACAATACTACCTTTTACACAACAAACGCTCTCACAAGCGCAGGAGTAATTTTTACCATATTGTATCCATTTTTCGCATTAACACACAGGTTAACAGGAGAGCTTTTTCAGATCCTCCCCCTGCCTCCTCCTCTCCAATAAACTTAGCATGCAAGAAGGTCAGGTGGCGCTTGCCTGTCGGTGATTGGTATGGTTCTACCCTGCAGTTTGGGCTCTCTTTGCAGCTGTCTGTTTTTTTGTGAGGTAGGGAGAGGGGGGGGGCAGTCTCTGGTGTCATGTCTGCAGTCTCTGGTGTCATGTCTGCAGTCTCTGGTGTCATATCTGCAGTCTCTGGTGTCATGTCTGCAGTCTCTGGTGTCATGTCTGCAGTCTCTGGTGTCATGTCTGCAGTCTCTGGTGTCATATCTGCAGTCTCTGGTGTCATGTTTGCAGTCGTGTCATGTTCGCAGTCTGACCATCTCTTATATCATGTCTGCAGTCTCTGACCATCTCTTGTATCATGTCTGCACACTCTCTGACCATCTCCTGCTGAGCTCTGATGAAGAAGGGACGTTCCCTTCGAAACACGTCAGCTGGTAGTGATGCTTGTGCATTCCTCCATGCAGAGGCGGCTCTCTAATTAGGCAAATTAGGCGGTCGCCTAAGGCCTTTTGCACTCACAGGGGCCTCGCGGCCTCCTAATTTACCTGTTCTCAATCACTGAAGTTGACGCTCCGCCTACCCCCACTGGGACTCTGTGGCTTAGGAGCTGATGGACAAATCAGATACTGCCCGCAGCCTGAGGAATAGCGGCCTCATCACGGAGCGTCCCAGTCCGTGGGGCCTCATGTGTAAGTTTTGCCTAAGGCCTCACAAAGCCTAGAGCCGCCTCTGCCTCCATGACCTTTGGAAGGTTTCGCTCATCCTAGACCGTATGCTGCTAGTTGGTGCATTTTCACATTGTGCCTTTTTCTACAACTGCTTGTGAGTAATTTCTTTTTATCATTTTATTTAATAAATATTTCTACAAAAAGATGATGCACATGGCTGGTGCGCCCCTTTTTTTCCTTCTCTCTCGTTGTCTATTAGGATTCCCCATCCTTGAGGGCAGCAAGGCCTGTGTCGTTGTACTACCTGTCTGGTCATCCACTTGTGCGCAGGAGTTATTTCTTTTTCTTTATGTCCGCACACTCTCTGACCATCTCTTGTATCATGTCTGCACACTTTCTGACCATCTCCTGTATCTGTTTGATGGGATCTGCCTGGGGCGATGGTGTTTGGAGTATCTTTATCTTCTGATAGTTAAACTTTCTGGCATACACATTACTATTGTGGTTTAGGATCTGGGTCTGCTGTCCCTCCATCCCTCTTTCTTTTTTTTTTTTTTTTTTACTTCCTTCTCTCTCCTTCCCTCCCTATTTTTTTTTTCCTCCCTCCATCCCTCTTTCTAGACATGTGCACTGCCGAATAATTATTTACTTTTCGTTTCATTCATTATGATCTAAATTTGTTATTTTGAATAAATTCATAACTTTGGAAAAATTTTTATTTCATTATATTCCATTCGTTTAGATTTGGTATTCGTAAATCTGAAAATTCGGAAATTCAAAAATCCAAAAATTCGAAAATCCAAAATAATAACTAACTAAGTAATAATAACTAACTATTAAATTATAGGTATTGGAATTTCCTTTCAAATTTGGCTGTCTATGAACGTAATGAATACGAATTTATCCGAAGTTGCGGATTTTTCAAAATAACGAATGCCGCCTCTAAATAAATCGAACGTAACTAATTAGGGCTAATCACGTGTCTTCCTCAGGGGGATCCCCGTGATTAGCCCTGTGTCGTCACATGTAGGGGAGGGGCCCAGACGGTGGAGGAGACAGTTTCATGCTTGTATGAGCAGACTACTGGCACACATAGGATTTGAAGCTACCTGGAAGAGGTTTTTTGCTACTTTATGCTTTGTATAATTTGGTGCACTGGAAGCACCATTAAAATGTGTGTCATGGTTATGCAATAGAGTTTCTGTCAGCTTACCTGTCTCCATGTGTTCATCTCTAGAGACCAGCTGACCCTCACCTGACTGGTTTTATAACCTCTCCTCTAGCATGGCCCCACCCCAGGTCCTATTAGGGAACCCTATATAACCTGTGCACTGCAAGTCAGCAGTGCTGATCCATTGTGTGTTAGCCTCCCTGTGTACTTGCTGTGTTTCCTACGTCTGATTCCAGTTACCGACTTTGGCCTGTTCTCGACTCTCCCTGTCTGCTTGTTACCCTGACCTTTGGCGTGTTATGTTTCTCCATGTCTGCTAGTCGCCCTGACCTTTGGCTTGCCCCTTACTTCCCTGTCGTTTCAGCCTGCTGCCTCCTTCGTCTTCTCCTGTAGTCTACGGTGAGCGTGAGCTGTGAGATCCTGGGGGCCGTGACCTGGAGCCAGACTGCAGCGCAGTCCATCCTCACCACTAGAGGCTCTGGTGAACACCCGCTGGCTCTTAGACTCCGCGCCCTGGGGAATCTATGCTCTAGCTCCCACTGGGATCCATGTTAGTTATCCTGTAGACCTACTTCCTGAACCTTCCAGGGTTCAATCTGTAGCAGTCAGTCCTAGGGTCCACTACCTTAGCGGTGCACTTCTGACTCCTACAAAGTGCATCTGTCACCTGGTCTCAGGTGACCTGACAATGTGAGTACCCTGATGTTCCTTTTTTTAATTAAACTTACAAACAAACGATAATACACTATTCAGCCTCTTTCTTATTTTAACATTGAGGATATCCTCTGTGGATGTAACCGTGGGATACTGCTGAAAACTTCTTAACTCAGAGCCCAGGAGTGGTTCAACAGCTAATGTGGACCAAACTTAGTTGTGCGGTCACACTGCTTGAGGTGAGCGCAGTCACATGGGGGGGAGCTTGTGTGCAAAGTCACCTTTATATTGAACAGGATTTTTCTTCACAAGAGTCACCTTGTGGAATATTATTGCACGTATGCACTTTAATATCTGAGGATTTGAAGATTACTGTTTTTTGGACACATTTTATTCAATGGAAGGATTTTTTCACTGTGAACTTTCTTGATTTTCACTGTGAACTTGCTTGATTAACTAATTTTCGTAGCACCATATTTTATGTTAATTTCTATTTTTGTATACTTAGTATTGATGGTATTGCAAGGATGGACTATATCTTATATTCAATTCTCTTTTTTAACATTGATGTTATTGTAATAGTACTTTTTTATCATTAAGGCTATTATTGAACAGCGCTGCATTATCTTTGCTATTTATATACAGTTTTTTTCACACATTATGGGATTGTGATTGATGCATAGCAGCTGTCTATAGGCATTTGATTCACCTTTACACTGATTGTTTTAATCACACCTGAAACTTATTGTAGCTTAGGACTTGTTTAGGGTAGCTTGCAGGATTTTTTATTATTTATACTTCTCTGGAGTCTGCCGTAACCCCTGCAGCACTGGCGTAATGTGACAAAAGACCAGGCTGACACTCTCCCTAAAGCAAAAAGACACTTCGGTTCTTCCCCTCCCAATTCACAATAATAGTAACACAGTCTCTGAGGAATAAAGATGTTACTTGCCACTTTCCCTGTGGGGCCAGATTAAATCTTTGTGTAGTTGCAATCCGTTGCCAGGGCGACCACAGCAAGAGTAACACTGGGCCCCACATTGGGCGCCAAAATGTAGCGGTCTCCCCGAATTCCAAGGGCCTAATGGTGACCCCCAGAGCCAGGGAGAACTGACATTCCTCCTCAGGGTGCAGGTTACTAGGCATAGTAGGTGTGGTGCAGGATGAAAAGATTGGGCACCAGTCGCTTTTTGTAAAAATGAACAGAGAGAGAGTTTTTATTTCTATTAACATGAACGTTGGGGGGGAGAGAGTTTAGGGCACAGGGCACCCTTAGGCAAATGCAATAGCAATTAAGGCGAACTCTGCAGACAAAAATAGAACAGGCAAACAGCAATACAGAACGAGGGCCTTTAAGCTGAATGCAGCAATTTGTATCTTGTAGCAACCGCTGTCTCTTATAGCAACTGAACTCTCAACATCTAGGATGGAAAAGGACCTGGGGGTCCTAGCAGATGATAGGCTCAGCAAAGGCATGCAATGCCAAGCTGCTGCTGCTAACAAAGCAAACAGAATATTGGCATGCATTAAAAAGGGGATCAACTCAAGAGATAAAATGATAATTCTCCCAATCTACAAGACTCTGGTCTGGCCGCACCAAGAGTATGCTGTCCAGATCTGGGCACCAGTCCTCAGAAAGGATGTACTGGAAATTAAGCGAGTATAAAGAAGGGCAACTAGGCTAATAAAGGGCCTGGAGGATATTAGTTATGAGGAAAGGTTACGAGCACTGAACTTATTCTCTCTGGAGAAGAGAAGCATGAGAGGGAGTTTAACAAGACACGTGACCACTCATTAAAATTATAAGAAAAAAAGGTTTAACCTTAAACTACATAGAGGGTTCTTTACTGTACGAGTGGCAAGGATGTGGAATTCCCTTTCACAGGCGGTGGTCTCAACGGGGAGCATGGATAGTTTAAAAAAGCTATTAGATAAGCACCCGAACGACCGCAACATATAGGGATATACAATGTAATACTGACATATAATCACACACATAGGTTGGACTTGATGGACTTGTGTCTTTTTTCAACCTCACCTACTATGTACCTATGTAACAGTCAATATGGATCTGCATACGTAACTCAAAGTATCCCGTTGTAGATCTCCTCTCACATCTCACAGTATCCCACTGTAGATCTTCACACTGAGCTCCCAGTCTCTCTCACTAGATTTCCAAGACCCCAGTCGCCACTGGATCCCCTGAGCTCTTCCACAGCTAACCCGCTGTATACTTCGCAAGCTTCACCCACGCTACCCGCTGGGTCCCTGACTTGATTCTGCTGAACCTTTCCCACTTCCTCACCGTCCCCGGCTAGTGAAAAAGGCTGCTCTGGTACTTCTTCAGACTTCATGCACTGGTCTCTGATAACAGGAGTGGTTGTCCCTTGGTGGCAACTGCTTCTCCTTCACCTCTGACCTTGATCCTCACTTGCCTCTAGCAACAGGAGTGGTCGTCCCTTATGGCAATTGCTTCTCCTTCACTTCTGGAAAAATTTGAATCCCCGTCTGGCTGAACTCTCGCAACTTGGTTAGGCTCCTGACCTGAAGCCCCAACCACACGCTGCTCCTCACAGTCCTGGATAGGCCTCAGATAGCTTAGCAGCCAGGTGCTCCTGGATAGGCCTCAGGCTTCTGGCCTAGCAACCGGGAGCAATACAACACATGTCCACCCAAACAGCAATCCGGGTGACACATAATCCCGTCCCCTGACTCCTACCGAATAAATAGGCTCTCCCAGCAGGCCATGAGGCCAAAGAGACTTCTACCAATTGGCTGGGACAACCTATCCACTCCTAACCCAAATTCACTATGCCCTTGTCATTCTAATGCCATAGGTGGCAATGCCACCTAGTGACAGAAGAGAGAGGTGCACCAGATTCAGGTTTAGGACAAAAGTCAGTGGATCACCCTACCAATTAGCCAGGCTAGTTACCACCTAGCACAACTAGATTTATTAGCAGCCCTGTTTAGGACCAGGGTGCTATGTTTCCAACACCCCTTCTCAGCAGCATGTGCTTTGTCAAATTACATTCAGCTTCTTCTGGATAGAACTATGACGTTCCTTCAATAAAGGCTTGATGAGTGCATCGGCAGTCATCTCCTCTGAAGGGCAGTATTGAATGTCAATAACACCTTGCTCTTGATTGTCCCTCAGTAGGTGATACTTGACGTTGATGTGTTTGGTCCTAGGATTGACCCTTTCTGATTGTGTAAGCTTTTGCATTCCTGGTTGTCTTCAAAAATGGGAATTGGTTTTGACATGTATATCTCAATGTCCCTAAAAAGACAAATCCATATTGCTTCTTGATATGTGTACTGCTGCAATGTACTCTGCTTCGGTTGAAGATAGAGCAACAGTTGTTTTCTTTCTACTAGACCAACTTATGGTTCCTTCCCCATATTAGAAGATGAATCCACTTGTGGATTTGCGGTCTGTACAGTCCCCTGCCCAATCAGCATCCACATATCCAACCAGTTTTGGTATTGGATGTTGCTGGTAACCGTAACTTCATTTGAATTGTTCCTTTGAGGTACTGCATCACTCTTTCTACTGCTTTCCAATCACACTGACAGGGAGATAAAAGTTTCCTGCATAGTATGCCCACAGCGGCGGCTATGTCTGGTCTTGTCACAGCGGCACCATATAGCAGCTTACCGATTGCTCTGCGATACATGTCATTGTTGGGTAGCAAGTTTTCTGCTTCATTGCTCTTTAGCCTGGTTCCATAGGAGTTTTCACTTCCTTTGCATCTTGCATATGCAATTGTTCTAAGATTTCAGAGATTTCCTGAGATTGGTTGAGAAGATAACTTCCATCTTCTTCTCTCTCTATTTGGATTCCCAGATAGTAGCTAATGTTCGCTCTTTGATTTCAAAGACATATATACACCTGTATATATGTCAGCGCCCTCCCACACACCTGTATATATGTCAGCGCCCCCACACACCTGTATATATGTCAGCGCCCCCACACACCTGTATATATGTCAGCGCCCCCCACACACACCTGTATATATGTCAGCGCCCCTCCATACACCTGTATATATGTCAGTGCCCCCCCACACACACCTGTATATATGTCAGCCCCCCCCAACTCACACACACCAGGGGCGTAACTAGAAATCACAGGGCCCCATAGCAAAATGTTGTATGGGGCCCCCCCTGCAAACAGCCCCCCCCCACAAAAAACCTGAACTAATTCCATTGAACAACAGATTACGAACCCAGGCAACAACTTATACCCCAACAGATTATATCCCTTCACAGGCACGCTCGAGCCCCGCCCACTCTGCTCCTGCCTCCTGCTGTATGCGGCTGAGTGTGTCCGGACAGGGCCGGAGTCGCGGGGCCCGGGAGGCTTAACAGTAAACTTACATTCCTCATCCTCACCGCAGGGGCGGATCCAGAGTCTAGTCTCAGGAGGGGCACTGCCAGAAAATACATTTTTTTGGTGAAAATTTATTTGGGAAATGGCTGGTGTTAATGCTTCAATCATCCCAGCACCATGGTTGTTATGTGTTAGGATGATGTTAGCATTATTTCTATTATTACATTATTATAGAAAATGAAATAGTTCAATTTACCATAATGCAGAATTAGTGGGAGCCCTGAGCGTGTCACTTGCACGTCACCTGTCACAAGATGCAGATTGTCACTTGCCACATCACCTGCCACATGTTGGGGATTGTCCACTTGCCACGTCACCTGCCACAAGTTGCAGATCGTCACTTGCCACAAGTTATGGATTGTCGCTCGCCACGTCACCTGCCACAAGTTGCAGATTGTTCACTTGCCACAAGTTGCGGATTGTCACTTGCCACAAGTTGTGGATTGTCACTTGCCACGTCACCTGCCACATGTTGCAAATTGTCCACTGGCCACGTCACCTGCCACAAGTTGTGGATTTCCACTTGCCACGTCACCTGCCACAAGTTGCGGATTGTCCACTTGCCACATCACCTGCCTCAAGTTGTGGATTGTCCACTTGCCACATCACCTGCTACAAGTTGCGGATTGTCCACTTACCACGTCACCTGCCACACATTGCGGATTGTCCACTTGTCACATCACCTACCACAAGTTGTGGATTGTCACTTGCCACGAGTTGCGGATTGTCCACTCGCCACGTCACCTGCCACAAGTTGCAGATTGTCCACTAGCCATGTCACTTGCCACAAGTTGCGGATTGTCACTTGCCACAAGTTGCGGATTGTCACTTGCCATGTCACCTGCCACACATTGCAAATTGTCCACTTGCCACGTCACCTGCCACAAGTTGCGGATTGTCCATTTGCCACGTCACCTGCCACAAGTTGCAGATTGTCATTTTCCTGCTAAGGTGGGGAATGGGGATTGTCACTTCCTGTGTCCCAGTGTTAGTCAGGAAACAAAGAGATGATGTAATCTCTCTGCTGCCTGCACAGTGAGTGAGGGTGGAACTGCGGGGATGCAAGGCGGGCGCTGGGCGGTTAGAGATGAGGTCATCACTCTGCTCTGCCAACCCCTGATTGACCATCCACCCACCGAGCCTCCCAGCTGGCAGCTTCCCATCCGCTCTCTCACCTGCCTGCCAAGCCACCCAGCTGCGTCCGCTCGCACAGTCAGTGTGACTGTGTGAGCATCGGCGGCTCACCCACCATGCTGCACGCCGACTTATTGGGCCCCACTCGGCTGCAGGCCCCATAGCGCCTGCGTGGGTCCCTATGGCGGAAGTTCCGCCACTGATACACACCTGTATATATGTCAGCCACCCCCCCCACACACACACCTGTATATATGGCAGCCCCACATACACAAATCTGTACACACACAAGCCTCTGGCCTCTCCCTGTACACAAACAGCCCCCTCCCTTTCCTTCACAGCCCCTACTTGTATCTTCCTACCTGGTCCCAGCTCATTTTTACAAAGCTTGCTGAGAAGCATCACTGTCACATGAGGGGTGCACATGCACATAGTAGCCAGAGGTGGCAGTAAAGAGAGATGTCTAAAATTGCACGCAAATCAAATGGCTAGAAGGAGAGAAAAACAGGCCGTCATGACTACTTCTCCCCAGTACTTGTGAGGTACGTTGGCTTCAGACAACATGCACCTGGCCATTTCTATAAGAGAGCGTTTTTTTTTCCCTTTCTTCTACACTGTTTTGTTCAGGGGTGTATGGTGTGGTTGTCTGGTGTACCATACCTTGTCTCTTTAGGTATGAGGCCACTTCTTCGCTTATGTATTCTCCCCCATTGTCGGTGCGTATTATTCCTGGTTTGCGTTGGAACTTGTTGCTAGACGTAACAATGAACTCTTGAAGTTTCTCTGTTTCGTTCTTGTGTTTCATCAGACAAGTAGTTGTGTACCTGGAATAATCCTTAATGAAAGTCAGTAGATACCTGTTCCCACCTGATGTGGGAGTTTTCATTGGACCACATACGTCACTGTGTATGAGCTGCAGGGGTTGGGTGTTTTTTCTTTGAGATGCCTGTGGAAGGAGAACACGTGTGGCTTTTGCTTCAATACAGCACATGCATTTCATGAGATCTTTACAAGACATTGTTGTCAAAGCCTCGCTTTATAATGTCCTGTATAGCTTCTGGACTTCTGTTCCCCAGCTGCCTGTGCCATAAGGGAATACATTTGTTGTGTAGGTCATTAGAGACTATATTGTCTTGCTGGTCTGTGATGATGAGCCTTTATAAGTGATTATCCAGTTTTCCTTTTGCGAGGAATTGCCTATTATTGTGAATTGTGCATTCATCACCCTGGAACTTAACTGTGAGATCGTTGTTTGCAAGACTTTTCACTGATAGAATGCTGCCTTCTAGTTCTGGAACATACAGCACTTTCTTTACAAGGATACTTTGCTTGCCTTGTGGTGTAATGCAGTTTAGGAAGCCCTGGCCTTTACCTTCTGCAGTGATGCTTTTCCCGTTTGCTAGGAAAACATTGTCTTTTGCACTGTAATCAATGTTTATGAAAAAGGTCTTATCGCTAGTCGTGTGGGTTGTCGCTCCTGAGTCTATGCATCAGCCATGTGGCTTGCCGCTATGTGTCACTTTAATCACTTAACAACAGGCCCATACCCGAATGACGGCTACAGGGTGGTTCAATAACTCTGGGAGGGCGTACTATGATGTCCTCCCAGAATCACGCTCCAGCACGCCCCCTGGGGCGCGCACAACGGGAGCATCCGTGACCGGACCCGGCACATCACGGATCACGCTAAATGGCCACTGACAGCGGCCGTTTACCACGTGATCGCTCCGTCAAATGACGGAGCGATCACATGTAAACAAACCGGCGTGATATCCAGTTAATCTCTCCCCTCTCTGTACAGTGTGAGCGGAGAGGGGAGAGATCGGATGCAGGAGCGCTGTGGCCTGGATGTGTAGCGCCCACAGCGCTGCTCTGTTACAATTGCAGCACTCATCCCAGCCACCCATCCATCCATGCTCAGCCATCCCTCTATTACTCAGCCATCAATACTCATCCATCCATGCTCAGCCATCAATACTCATCCATCCTGCCATCCACACTCATCCATCCTGCCATCCACACTCATCCATCCTGCCATCCACACTCATCCATCCCGCCATCCATACTCGGCCATCCCGCCATCCATACTGAGCCATCCCGCCATCCATACTCAGCCATTGTTAGCGAAATTTGATTGTACGCAAAGCACACAGCCAAATCTCCTGTTTCTAATCATAATAACAATTTCGTCTAATGATATAATACCATCTCACCTTTTGATCGTATCCATCCTCTGGTGTGTGCCCCATCCAACCAACTAGACAAATAATCACATCCTCCTCGTTCAAGTTCCAAAAACCCACTGCTTGCCAGCCTCCCTTAGCTGTCTGCGTGAGCCACTTTATTAGCGTATCAATAGGAGGTCCCAAAAGCTCGAGGGTTCCGCCTCCAACAGCCAAACACCTCTTACAAAGCTTGTGACCTCACAGGATGTGAGTGACCATATAAGGATTTAACAGCAGAAACCAAAACAACCAATTACTACAGGACATGATACAATATACTAAATGACGATGACTAAAGTTCCTCGTGCATGGATGAGAGATTATCTGCAGGTGTAGGTCATGGCACCCCAAACATGTTGATCAGGCATACCAGGGGTGACAAGAGCAAAACACCTCTAAACTGATAATGTCTTTGCAGAGTGAACGCATCCCCACCAGACGATCGCTCTGTGCATTGCACAGGGGCCCTTTTGCTGGCGGACATGTCCTCTCTCCGCAAACACCTCCCTCCAAACACCAGGAAGTTTTCCATTACCTAACAGGTCTCAGCCAGTGTCGATCTGCCCCAGCCAGTTCTTTAGAACGGGCTGTGGTTGAACACACACTGGGAGATTTATGACAACACATTAATATAAAATTTTCCACAACAGTTCCCTCCTCTTGTCATATGATCCCATGTGTCCCTCGATGAATCCTGATCTTCTTCTTAGTCCATAAAAAGTAAAACACGGCTTGACATATAGACTCTGTTGGAGATGACATGGTGAGCTGTAGTAGTCGCCGGTCGGTCTGGGATCCTCTGTGTCTTGTACGTGGGTCGGGCTTCGGGGCATCTCATCAGGGAAGATGTGGTCATCTGCTCAGGCTCTGGTCACGCGTCCAATCAGGCAACAGGAGCACCTCATCATGGCATATAGAAGGAATAGAAACAAAAACAACATGAGTATGTATACCCCTACTTCCTTCACTATGATCCGCTGCAAGATAAAAATTAAATCTCCAACGATTCCCAACCCCTTAAAAAGGATTCCAACCTTCACTATCTATAGCTCTGGCTTTGCCTTGTAGGGATCTAAACCTTATCCATATGGGCCTGAACTTTGTCACTACTATCCCCGATCAAGATATAACAATCTTTACTTATACATTCCCAGAAACCCCCTTGGACTGTGGGAACTTCCTTGTAGCTTCAACAGTTACATGAAACATCCCATCCTCAATGAATGAGAAATTGTTCAAGTGTTTCATAAACTCAAGCCCCCACCGTGTACAAGCAATTCCCTTTCAGCTGTCCCTGCCATTCTTACCTTCTCTCGCGCCATCAGATCCTCACGATCGGCCGCGACATAAGATGCTGGGACGAGTTTCATCAGCACACATGAACCTCTTGCCTTACGGGAAATTACCTTATGTGTCCTGTTCTCTTTCTTAGCTAGTTGGGATGCTTTTCATCGTTACCCTTGCCAAAATGTATTAAACAAAAAAATATAAATCAACGAAGATACTTCTCTACTCTTTATGGTTGATCAGCTTCTTGCAGTGGCTGGCGTGGTCTCATCCCTCAAGCTTCTTTACAATGACCCAGTCACCTGGTTGGGAAGAATGTAAACTGGTTATTGTGTCAGGGTCCAGGATGGACTCGTGAACCCTGTGGTGGACCTTTTGAAGTTCATGTTACAGTGATTGCACCCACCCCATCAGCTGAGAATGTAGGTGACAGCTAATGAGGAAAGTACAATTCTGCTTTTGGTTGACCTTCAAACAAACCTCATATGACAATAACCCAGACATCGGGACTGTGGTCACTGCATAACCTGTGCGTGGCTTACCATCCGGGGTGTAATACCTGGAACAAGAGACAAAAAGGTTCTTAGCATCTGGGATGGGAGCCTACTTCACCAGACTGCTGCTTGCTGATTCAAATTCTATCAAAGAAAGACAGTCTTGGCACAAACTTGGTTAGAATTAGAGCGGTTAGTATTGTTGGTTTGAAAATGTGTTATTCTCACCACTCTCATCCCCCCTTTTCTTCCCTCCTCATTACAAACTGGAGGAAGACATGTAGGGTTTAGAATGGTGCAGAATAAAACAGTGAAATAGCCTATGATACTTTTACCTTCTTATACACCTGTACATACACTTCCAGAAACTGGACCTGAAAAGATACTTATAAACAAAAGTTATTACTCTATCCTTCAAAGAATGGTAAACAATACAACATTCGTGTACATTGGTAAATTGTCACTGACATTCCACAAAACCGATAATAACTAAACCCTCTGTAAATCTTACTTTCATGTTTTTTTTATCTTTCCTAAAATACAACAGCCGCGACACGCAAGAGGGCTGTCACGGGAGGTTCAAACATCTTGTTACCACATACAAACAATGAGACAAAGAAAAACATTTAGATACAAATGTGGGGGAGATATTTCATAGTTCCCAAAAACGAAAAATGAAAAAATAAAAACGACCAGATGGAATGCTGCCTTCACTCTTTTAGCGATAGAAAAAGAATACAATTTGAAAGGCACGAGAGCATTTCAAAATCTTTGCATGGACCAGCCACACAAAGTTCAAAAACAGGCCTGTGTATTTTTAATCACACAAATGTATACTACACATCCATCAACTCACTCATCATTACAGATTTCTGAAGCCACAGCTGAACTACTTCCAAGGTATTTTTATTCTGGGGTCTCGTACCTCCAGACATCAAAAGTACCTTCCAAAGGAATACACCTTACTGTACCCTCCGACCATATCTGCCAAACTTTAAGGGGTCTCATGTCTGGAGCCCCAAACCCAGATCTCATGTGAAGTGCAGCTGTCTGACTGGTGTGGAGCCTCATTTTTTTCCTCCAATGCATGGACCAACATTACCCATGACGATTCGAATCGCTTATGACGGTCCCTGCGTCCAGGGCACCCTTGCACTAGTTTTCGGATCAGTACCGCTTAGTGACTATTTTTACAGTACTGGCACCCGGCGTTCTCCGATTATTTTACACGGCCTCCCGGTGTGCTAGCGTACTAATCCTCACATTTACATGCTCTACAACCGGTTATCGGCAGCTCTATAAATGTGTTGTCAGACAAACTACAAAGCACCATGAAATCCTCAACTATTCAAAACAATCTTATGGCTTCTCTCTGTACCTAGATATTACAACAATAACTTGGATGCCTCCTGTTTGCTCTCTACCCAAAACTGTATTACAGTATAAACCTTAATATAATTTAAAAATAAAAATGATTTCGTCCTTCCAAACACAAGTCAAAAGACCCCAAGCCCCTCCCACCAACTTCCTGTTGAACACCTGAGTAGGAAGAGGGAGGGGGAGGGGAAGCCTCAAATAGCTTCATATTTTGTCTATCAAGACATTAGAAAATTCTATGGCTAACAACAAATAAAAACTTTTGTCCAGGAGTGGGTGGAATAAACCCCCATATTGCAAATGGGAGGGAATCCCCCTTGACTCACATATCCCCTAGGAAAACCAAAAGTTTTGACCGAAATACCACACAACAGTGTAACAAAAGCCAAAAACTGAAACTCCTGCAAAAAGATGGCTGAAGGAGTTCTTTTCCCTTCCACTGCAGCCACAAACAAAATGGTGCCATTAACACATGAAATTTAGTTGTTGATCCCGCCAAAATCGAGATTTCTTCAATAGAAACATAAACTTCTTTAAAACAACTGGTATAAAAACCTAAATGATTCTACTGGAAATGGAATTCAGTACAAAACCAGAGATATTTTGCTCGAGACTAAAATCAGCATAGACAAAAAGGCATTTGCAGCAATCGAAAATTGGTCCATGGCAAAATGGTGAATGAAACCAGGACTACAGAAAAATGGCCGACATTAACAAATGACAAGACACAAAATTACATAAGATATGAAATAAAACGTCTTAAACAATACATTCTATTTGACTCTGAGAGTTAGAACTCCCCCATGCTATTACCTAGAAACCTGAGACCCCCACAGGGTGTGAACAGCTCCTATTGTGATGTCCCAACAATGCATGGGCACTTGGATATGCGACAGGCATTTCAACTTAAAACCAATATTCAATACAGAAAACGCAAAAATTTCCTTGAAAAGTATGTAAACAGTACAAAAATAGAATTCACAAAATGGTGCCTAGAAGCTAGATTGTAGCTTAAAGCACATGGCTTTGCACACACAAAGGAATACACAATGGAGCAGCTCCCCCTATAGGAGGGCTCACAGGTCAAAATGGCCGCCGATGCACATGGTGACCACAACAAAGGAAATAGAAAAACAAAAATTGCGCTTGGAAAACCAATAAAATTATACTAATAATATGTTTGTGAGTATAGATAAAATGACACCCTAAATAAAATAAAGTGAATTAAGTAAAGTTCAATAAGCTGCGGTTAGAAGTGGGGCCCACAAAACAAAAATAAAAAACAAATAAACCGCGCTAAATATGAGTCCAATCAATACTAGTGAAAAAGATTCAACAGAGTCCACAAGATGTAGTAGATCCTCCTAAATGATGAATATAGAGCAAACTTTAGGATATTCTGCTTACCAGAACGTAAGCGAGGTTACACAGGTGGCTTCAAACCCAGCCTGGGCCTTTCGATGTACTCCAAGAGGGGTAGGATTCAACAGACTCATGTAGCGGACCGAATCCACATAAGTGTAGAAAAACATACAAAAAACATAGCGTAATACTGACAAAAATGATTACCCTAAAAAGGAGTGCTCACACAAAAAAAACATTAAAGGATCATGAGACCCCAAATGTATAGCAAACCAGGGGCGTGAAAGCAAAAAAAGGGGAAGTGACATGCAGCATGCAAAAAGTGATGTCTTTAAATCAGGGACTACAATTATATCTGATTACCAGAAATAGAATTGAGTAGGCGAGTACAGATCCAAACAGGAAATAAAACACCCGGTGCTCAAATATGAGGGGCCGCTTACCAGATGGTAAACCAGTGAAGGTATGATAGCGGTAGGCTTATAGCTTTTGTAGACCCAGAATGTGATCCTGACCAAAACTGTAGGGGTTCCTGCTCACCAAAAGATCAGCTAGAAGGAGCCAAAACGAAATGGTTTCCCGTCCCGGCAAACTCCTCATAAGCTCCGATCGTAGGTGTTCAGAAAGGAGAAGCAGCCAATAGTGTCATATCGTAACAACTCCATCCATGGCTGTAGTTTGCAGATCACTTCAGAAACTTGCTGGTAGACAGAGGACAGACGCACAGGATGGACCAGCCAGTATGACCCAGGAAAGAGTTGGTAAATATATCTGCATTATAAACTTGTTACACAGCATCAGTCTCACACACACACACACACACACACACACACACAGTCTCCTTACACAAAGATTCGAGATACAAATCACACACACACACACACACACAAACAGGCACACACACACACACAGGCACACACCAGACATACGATCAAACTTCCAGCATTATTTCAAAAGACGAAAAATTTGTTCTTTTTGCGAAGCAGACCCTCCCCAGCACATCTTAATGATCCGATTCTGAAGGAGGTTCTGTTCACTCCTACGTTCTGGCTCGCCATGCTGTTAGCGAAATTTGGTTGTACGCAAAGCACACAGCCAAATCTCCTGTTTCTAATCATAATAACAATTTCGTCTAATGATATAATACCATCTCACCTTTTGATCGTATCCATCCTCTGGTGTGTGCCCCATCCAACCAACTAGACAAATAATCACATCCTCCTCGTTCAAGTTCCAAAAACCCACTGCTTGCCAGCCTCCCTTAGCTGTCTGCGTGAGCCACTTTATTAGCATATCAATAGGAGGTCCCAAAAGCTCGAGGGTTCCGCCTCCAACAGCCAAACACCTCTTACAAAGCTTGTGACCTCACAGGATGTGAGTGACCATATAAGGATTTAACAGCAGAAACCAAAACAACCAATTACTACAGGACATGATACAATATACTAAATGACGATGACTAAAGTTCCTCGTGCATGGATGAGAGATTATCTGCAGGTGTAGGTCATGGCACCCCAAACATGTTGATCAGGCATACCAGGGGTGACAAGAGCAAAACACCTATAAACCGATAATGTCTTTGCAGAGTGAACGCATCCCCACCAGACGATCATTCTGTGCATTGCACAGGGGCCCTTTTGCTGGCGGACATGTCCTCTCTCCGCAAACACCTCCCTCCAAACACCAGGAAGTTTTCCATTACCTAACAGGTCTCAGCCAGTGTCGATCTGCCCCAGCCAGTTCTTTAGAACGGGCTGTGGTTGAACACACACTGGGAGATTTATGACAACACATTAATATAAAATTTTCCACAACACCATCAATACTCATCCATCCCTCCATCCATACTTATGCATCCCTCCATCCATACTCATCCATTCCGCCATCCATACTCGGCCATCCCGATCTTTAAAGAAGGCTTTCTGCAAAATCCGCTGGATGGTCCACCTCAGCCCCCTGAGGGAGGCCAAGCTCCCAGACGTTATTGCGACGCAGTCGGTTCTCAGCATCAATAGATTTCACAACTAGGAGTGTAACTGTGTGCTGCAATTCAGCAATAATGTCTGCATGAGGCCCAGTGCGGTCTTCCATAGCCGAAACTTGAGCCTCAGACTTTGTGAGATGGCCCCTGATTTTATCTAGGTAATTTCTGAGAAGATTGCACTCCTCTGCAAGATGATCAATGCGAACCAAAAGTGGGGCTTTACTCTACTCGATCACCGCCAGAATCAATGAAGTATCCGTTGTCAGCTGCAGGCCAAGCAGGGGAGCCTGCTGCAGCACCTATCTCCATGTCTGCCAGGAGCGCTTGCAGTTACTTCACCAAGAGGGTATGAGCGCCCAGAGAAGAAGCTGAAGCTGGGCGTGCTGTTTTGATGTCATGTGACGGACCGCTGTGCCGAGGGGAGCCTCCAGGTTTGAAATGGCGGAATAGGGGAGCCTGAAAAGCTGAATAAGCAGCAGGATAACGGCAGTATGGTGGGAGTTTCACACAGACATATCCGCTCAGATATTCATCCAGCCACACCCCCAGACAGCAGCTTCTTAAGAATACTCTGATGGATTTAAAAATGATAAGAAAGAGGAGAGAGGGGAAGCGCACCTCTTTCAGTGCAGTATTAATTAAAGGCAATGTACAAAAAATCTAAGAGATGCACTCACATGAAGATTGTGTAATACAGACATTAATCAATGTGTCCAGCAGGCAGCGACCTTCTGATGGTACTCAATGGAGATGTATGGAGAGTTGATAGGGAACTGTTTCATGTGAATGGTCTCATCAGTGGATGTAAAAATACAGTGGCAAAGAAACAAAAAACAAAGGGAGAGTGGACTGCTCTAAATGTAGTATTATTTATTAGATAAAAAGTTAGAGGTTGTAAACCCTAAAAAAAGCAAAAAAAAACCTGTAAGACGAAGACATAATGAGCTAGTATGTACCACATACTAGCTCAATATGAAATACTTCCCTTTGAAGGAAGCCCTGCAGTGGCACCCGCACACTGCTGAGACGGCTGACTTCTTCCCCTTGTTTCTCCTGGATTTGCGGGCTCCAGCGCTGTGAATGGTCGAAGCCACAATGATGTCACTCCTGCGTATGTGCGCGGGAGCTGGCAGTCACGTCACAGGGCCCTGAAAAGAAACTGCATGGGCGGCCTTTACTTCAGAGCACATGCGCCAATGGCAGTGGCGTATATAGTAAATATCTCCTAAACGGTGCAATTTTAGGAGATATTTACAGTACCTACAGGTAAGCCTTATTATAGTGATACAAAAATGACTCCACTGCCCCATCTATAGCTGGCCATCGCAGTAAGCAGCATTTGAAGGCTACAAAAGATATAAACAGGGCCAAGGATAAATCCAAGGAAAAAAAAACAAGCTTACTTACCGACAAGCTGACAGACAACCAATTAAACCTGTCTAACAATATGCGTTAAAAGCAGGGGTTTAGTCTGCACGCATTTGCAAATGCATGCGTAAGCCACAGAGCCTTGCCACAGCACCCTGGTATATGTGGTACCTAACACTAACGTATAAGTGTCCCCACAGTGGAGGCACATGCATTCTAATGGATAGGTGAGGGCAGGTGGGCTGAAGGGGAGCCCACCCCTTCTTAAAGGTACAGGAGCACACTGAGCACCCAGCATGTAGCTCAATGGCTGCGAAGGTGTCAGTGCATTGCCTGACCAATATAAATGATAGTGATACAAAAAAGATGCCACTGCCCCCAGCCATAGCTGGTCGTAGCAGTAAGTAGCATTGGAAGGCTACATAAGATATAAACAGGGCCAAGGATAAATCCAAGGGAAAAAAACAAGCTTACTTACAGTAACAGTATGCGTTAAAAGCAGGGGTTTAGTCTGCATGCATTTGGAAATGCATGTGTAAGCCACAGAGCCTCCCCATGGCACCCTGGTATCTGTGGTACCTAACACTAACTTATAAGTGTCCCCACCAGATGCCAGGGTACCGGTGAGGTTCTGTGGCTTACGCATGCATTTGAAAATGCGTGCAGACTAAACCTCTGCTTTTAACGCATACTGTTAGGTTTATTTGGTTGTCTGCGGGCTGGTCGGTAAGTAAGCTTGTTTTTTTTTCCCTTGGATTTATCCTTGGCCCTTTTTGTAAGCCTTATTATAAGCTTACCTGTAGGTACAATTAAACAAGAAGACTTTACTTCCTCTTTAAAGGATCAGTCCTGGATGGTCATAGGTGGATAAGTTTGCCAGGAAACTCTATAGTCTCTCATAGGATGAGAACCAAGAAGAACCCACACTGGTGTGTATGATTGGAGGAAACTGTGGATAGCGAGAAAGCAAGATTGCTTTCTATTGCACCATATGTTTACATCTACTGATGAGACCATCCACTAGGAGAAGTTCTCTATCCACCCTCCATTTTCCTCCATTCCAGTTCTCTCTCCCCTCCCTTGTTTTCTGTTTTTACACTGTAGTAGAATTTAATTTTAGCCAATGTAGTTCAAATTATTCATATTAATTTACAAATGTTTTATTGATAATATAATTATTATTCATATTATCATTATTCATAATTATTATTCATATTATTATTAGTGTAGTAGTAGTGGAAATATCATCCATATTATTATTAGTTCAATATTAAGAAAAGTTATTAGTTTATAGGAGTCAATACAATAATATTTATAATATAGAATAGTTCATTGTAAGTTTTTAATTCAACTGCTTAAAATTGAAACACTTTGACAGCAGTTGAACTGTAGTCTGATAAGATAACATTTTTCAAAGGTAATAAATAAACATTGTCAAGAATAAGTGATAAAAATTCTTATACTGGTGGTTTAAAAAGTAATTATGTGGAATATGGGAAAGTTATGTATATTAATTTAGTTTAACAGGGTCAAAAGGGTCTGCTTGTGTCCTCATTAAAACTGTTAATATACATTGAATAAGAGAACACTGATGTGTATGTATGTATTTATATATTAATAATTAGACAATATTGAATAAAGCAGTTAGCTTTGTATGTGTGTATATTATATATGTGTATATATATATATATATATATATATATATATATATATATATATATATATATCGTATTTATCGGCGTATAAAACGCGCCGGCGTATAACACGCACCCCAAGTTTAGGAGGGAATTTTAGGAGTAAACTTTAACCACTTGCCGACCGCCTAACGCAGATATACTGCGGCAGAATGGCACGGGCAGGCAGAATCACGTACCCATGGGAGCATTGAGAGGCGAGGGGGAGACCATCCGATCGTGGCCCCCCCTCGCGATCGCTCCCAGCCAATCGGAATCCTCCCCTGCCTGTGTGTAGTACACACAGGCAGAGGATGTGATGTCATCTCTCCTCGGCTCGGCAGTTTCCGTTCCAGCGCCGAGGAGAGAAGACATGTAAGTGCACAAAACACACACACAGTAGAACATGCCAGGCACATAAAAGACCCCCGACCCCCCCCCCCGATCGCCCCCCCGATCCCCCCCAATCACCCCCCCGTCACAAACTGACACCAAGCAGTATTTTTTTTTTTCTGATTACTGATTGGTGTCAGTTTGTGACAGTTAGAAGTGGTAGGGCAGTGAGTGTTAGCCCCCTGTAGGTCTAGGGTACCCCCCTAACCCCCCCTAATAAAGTTTTAACTCCTTGATCACCCCCTGTCACCAGTGTCGCTAAGCGATCATTTTTCTGATCGCTGTATTAGTGTCGCTGGTGACGCTAGTTAGGGAGGTAAATATTGAGGTTCGCCGTCAGCGTTTTATAGCGACAGGGACCCCCATATACTACCTAATAAATGTTTTAACCCCTTGATTGCCCCCAGTTAACCCTTTCACCACTGATCACCGTATAACCGTTATGGGTGACGCTGGTTAGATCGTTTATTTTTTATAGTGTCAGGGCACCCGCCGTTTATTACCGAATAAAGGTTTAGCCCCCTGATAGCCCGGCGGTGATATGCGTCGCCCCAGGCAGCGTCAGATTAGCGCCAGTACCGCTAACACCCACGCATGCAGCATACGCCTCCCTTAGTGGTATAGTATCTGTACGGATCAATATCTGATCCGATCAGATCTATACTAGCGTCCCCAGCAGTTTAGGGTTCCCAAAAACGCAGTGTTAGCGGGATCAGCCCAGATACCCGCTAGCACCTGCGTTTTTCCCCTCCGCCCGGCCCAGCCCAGCCCACCCAAGTGCAGTATCGATCGATCACTGTCACTTACAAAACACTAAACCCATAACTGCAGCTTTCACAGAGTCAGGCCTGATCCCTGCGATCGCTAACAGTTTTCTTGGTAGCGTTTTGGTGAACTGGCAAGCACCAGCCCCAGGCAGCGTCAGGTTAGTGCCAGTACCGCTAACACCTACGCACGCACCGTACACCTCCCTTAGTGGTATAGTATCTGAACGGATCAATATCTGATCCGATCAGATCTATACTGGCGTCCCCAGCAGTTTAGGGTTCCCAAACACGCATTGTTAGCGGGATCAGCCCAGATACCTGCTAGCACCTGCGTTTTGCCCCTCCGCCCGGCCCAGCCCACCCAAGTGCAGTATCAATCGATCACTGTCACTTACAAAACACTAAACGCATAACTGCAGCGTTCGCAGAGTCAGGCCTGATCCCTGCGATCGCTAACAGTTTTTTTGGTAGCGTTTTGGTGAACTGGCAAGCACCAGCGGCCTAGTACACCCCGGTCGTAGTCAAACCCGCACTGCAGTAACACTTGGTGACGTGGCGAGTCCCATAAGTGCAGTTCAAGCTGGTGAGGTGGCAAGCACAAGTAGTGTCCCGCTGCCACCAAAAAGACAAACACAGGCCCGTCGTGCCCATAATGCCCTTCCTGCTGCATTCGCCAATCCTAATTGGGAACCCACCGCTTCTGCAGCGCCCGTACTTCCCCCATTCACATCCCCAACCAAATGCAGTCGGCTGCATGAGAGGCATTTTCTTTATGTCCTCCCGAGTACCCCTACCCAATGAACCCCCCCAAAAAAGATGTCGTGTCTGCAGCAAGCACGGATATAGGCGTGACACCCGCTATTATTGTCCCTCCTGTCCTGACAATGCTGGTCTTTGCATTGGTAAATGTTTTGAACGCTACCATGCACTAGTTGAGTATTAGCGTAGGGTACAGCATTGCACAGACTAGGCACACTTTCACAGGGTCTCCCAAGATGCCATCGCATTTTGAGAGACCCGAACCTGGAACCGGTTACAGTTATAAAAGTTACAGTTACAAAAAAAAGTATCAAAACTGTGATAGGTAGTGAGGAGTAAAATCAAAAATGTACGCCCTTAGAAAAAAAAAAACACATACAAAAATATAAAATAAAATAAAATAGTTGTCGTTTTATTGTTCTCTCTCTCTCTATTCTCTCTATTGTTCTGCTCTTTTTTACTGTATTCTATTCTGCAATGTTTTATTGTTATTATGTTTTATCATGTTTGCTTTTCAGGTATGCAATTTTTTATACTTTACCGTTTACTGTGCTTTACCGTACTCAGGAGAAGCAACAGAATGTATTTTGGGGTGTAATTTCACATATTCCCATGGCATGTTTGAGCAATATATCATTTAGTGACAACTTTGCGCAAAAAAAAAATAAAAAAAATAAAAAATTGTCTCTTTCCCACAACTTGTGTCACAATATAAAATATTCCATGGACTCAACATGCCTCTCAGCAAATAGCTTGGGGTGTCTACTTTCCAAAATGGGGTCATTTGGGAGGGTTTTGAACTGTCCTGGCATTTTATGCACAACATTTAGAAGCTTATGTCACGCATCACCCACTCTTCTAACCACTTGAAGACAAAGCCCATGACATGCTTTAAAATTGCGCACAAACGTGCAGTGGCGACAAACTAAATACATTTTTAAAAGCCTTTAAAAGCCTTTACAGGTTACCACTTTAGATTTACAGAGGAGGTCTACTGCTAAAATTACTGCCCTCGATCTGACGTTCGCGGTGATACCTCACATGCATGGTGCAATTGCTGTTTACATTTGACGCCAGACCGACGCTTGCGTTCGCCTTAGCGCGAGAGCAGGGGGGACAGGGGTGCTTTTTTTTTCTTTTCTTTATTATTATTATTTTTTTTTATCTTATTTTTAAACTGTTCCTTTCATTTTTTTTAAAATAATTTTTATTGTTATCTCAGGGAATGTAAATATCCCCTATCATAGCAATAGGTAGTGACAGGTACTCCTTTTTGAAAAAATTGGGGTCTATTAGACCCTAGATTTCTCCTCTGCCCTCAAAGCATCTGACCACACCAAGATCGGTGTGATAAAATGCTTTCCCAATTTCCCAATGGCGCTGTTTACATCCGGCGAAATCTAAGTCATAAAATGCTCGTAGCTTCCGGTTTCTTAGGCCATAGAGATGTTTGGAGCCACTCTGGTCTCTGATCAGCTCTATGGTCAGCTGGCTGAATCACCGGCTGCATTTTCAGGTTCCCTGTTGAGACAGGAGAGCCAGAGAAAAACGGAAGACGTTGGGGGGGGGTCATTCCCTCCCACTGCTTGTAAAAGCAGTCTAGAGGCTAATTAGCCGCTAGGATTGCTTTTACATGAAAGCCGACCGCTGGCTGAAAAGAATGATACCAAGATGATACCTAAACCTGCAGGCATCATTCTGGTATAACCACTCAAAGTCGTGATTGGCGTACCTGAAGACAAAAAAATGGTTAACAATAAAGCACAGTAAACGGTAAAGTATAAAAAATTGCATACCTGGAAAGCAAACATGATAAAACATAATAACAATAAAACATTGCAGAATAGAATACAGTAAAAAAGAGCAGAACAATAGAGAGAATAGAGAGAGAGAGAACAATAAAACGACAACTATTTTATTTTATTTTATATTTTTGTATGTGTTTTTTTTTTTCTAAGGGCGTACATTTTTGATTTTACTCCTTACTACCTATCACAGTTTTGAAGGCCATAAAATGCCCAGATGGCATAAAACCCCCCCAAATGACCCCATTTTGGAAAGTAGACATCCCAAGCTATTTGCTTTGAGGGATGTTGAGTCCATGGAATGTTTTATATTTTGACACAAGTTGCGGGAAAGTGACAATTTTTTTTTTTTTTGCACAAAGTTGTCACTAAATGATATATTGCTCAAACATGCCATGGGAATATGTGAAATTGCACCCCAAAATACATTTAGCTACTTCTCCTGAGTACGGGGATACCACATGTGTGAGACTTTTTGGGAGCCTAGCCGCGTACGGGACCCCGAAACCAAGCACCGCCTTCAGGCTTTCTAAGGCCGTAAATTTTTGATTTCACTCTTCACTGCCTATCACAGTTTCGGAGGCCATGGAATGCCCAGGTGGCAAACCCCCCCCCCCAAATGACCCCATTTTGGAAAGTAGACACCTCAAGCTATTTGCTGAGAGGTATAGTGAGTATTTTGCAGACCTCACTTTTTGTCACAAAGTTTTGAAAATTGAAAAAAGAAAAAAAAATATTTTTTTCTCGTCTTTCTTTATTTTCAAAAACAAATGAGAGCTGCAAAATACTCACCATGCCTCTCAGCAAATAGCTTGGGGTGTATACTTTCCAAAATGGGGTCATTTGGGGGGGGTTGTGCCACCTGGGCATTCCATGGCCTCCGAAACTGTGATAGGCAGTGAAGAGTAAAATCAAAAATTTACACCCTTAGAAATCCTGAAGGCAATGATTGGTTTTCGGGGCCCCGTACGTGGCTAGGCTCCCAAAAAGTCACACACATGTGGTATCCCCGTACTCAGAAGTAGCTAAATGTATTTTGGGGTGCAATTCCACATATGCCCATGGCCTGTGTGAGCAATATATCATTTAGTGACAACTTTGTGCAAAAAAAAAAAAAAAATTGTCACTTTCCCGCAACTTGTGTCAAAATATAAAACATTCCATGGACTCAACATGCCTCAAAGCAAATAGCTTGGGGTGTCTACTTTCCAAAATGGGGTCATTTGGGGGGGGGGGGTTATGCCATCTGGGCATTTTATGGCCTTCAAAACTGTGATAGGTAGTGAGGAGTAAAATCAAAAATGTACGCCCTTAGAAATCCTGAAGGCAGTGATTGGTTTTCGGGGCCCCGTACGCGGCTAGGCTCCCAAAAAGTCCCACACATGTGGTATCCCCATACTCAGGAGAAGCAGCTAAATGTATTTTGGGGTGCAATTCCACATATGCCCATGGCCTGTGTGAGCAATATATCATTTAGTGACAACTTTTTGTAATTTTTTTTTTTTTTTTTGTCATTATTCAATCACTTGGGACAAAAAAAATGAATATTCAATGGGCTCAACATGCCTCTCAGCAATTTCCTTGGGGTGTCTACTTTCCAAAATGGGGTCATTTGTGGGGGTTTTGTACTGCCCTGCCATTTTAGCACCTCAAGAAACGACATAGGCAGTCATAAATTAAAGGCTGTGTAAATTCCAGAAAATGTACCCTAGTTTGTAGGCACTATAACTTTTGCGCAAACCAATAAATATACACTTATTGACATTTTTTTTACCAAAGACATGTGGCCGAATACATTTTGGCCTAAATGTATGACTAAAATTGAGTTTATTGGATTTTTTTTAGAACAAAAAGTAGAAAATATCATTTTTTTTCAAAATTTTCGGTCTTTTTCCGTGTATAGCGCAAAAAATAAAAACGGCAGAGGTGATCAAATACCATCAAAAGAAAGCTCTATTTGTGGGAAGAAAAGGACGCAAATTTCGTTTGGGTACAGCATTGCATGACCACGCAATTAGCAGTTAAAGCGACGCAGTGCCAAATTGTAAAAAGTGCTCTGGTCAGGAAGGGGGTAAATCCTTCCGGGGCTGAAGTGGTTAAGGTAGAAAAACTTACATTAAAATGCCCACCAATGCAGCGTTATCTGTCCATCTGCAGCCTTTTCAGTGTCAGTGCAGCCTTGCCTCAGTATCCATTGCAGCCTTGTCAGTGCAGCCTTGTCAGTGCAGCCTTGTCAGTGCAGCTTTGCCCCAGTGTCCATTGCAGCCTTTTCAGTGCAGCCTTGTCAGTGCAGCCTTGCCCCAGTGCAGCTTTGCCCCAGTGCAGCCTTGCCCCAGTGCAGCCTTGTGTGATTGCCACGATCGCCGCCGATATACACAGCCGTGTGCAAATTCAAATATGGCGCAGAGACTGCAGGGACTAGTCGGAGCCGAGATACACATACCCGAGTGCCTCTGCTTTTCTCGGCACCGCTCACAGTCCCGCCCAGTCCCGCCCTATGATGGACATAACACAGGTCCAATGGCGGGACTGGGCAGGACTGTGAGCGGCGCCAAGAAAAGCCGAGGACACTCGAGTATGTGTATCTCGGCTCCGACGAATCCCTGCAGTCTCGGTGCCATATTTGAATTTACACACGGCTGTGTATGTCGGCGGCGATCGCGGCAATCGCCGCGATCGCTCCGATCAGAACAAAATTGGCGGGGATCGGCCTATAACAAGCACCCACGATTTTCCCCTGATTTTAAGGGGAAAAAAGTGCGTGTTATATGCCGATAAATACGGTATATATATATATATATATATATATATATATATATATATATATATATATATATAATGTGTGTGTGGCATATTGTCTCTATACAAGTATTTTACTGGGTAAAGCCATAGGCAAAAACAGTTATAAATCATTTTAATAAACATGTAGGAATTCTGGGAAAGAATAAGTTTGTGTGGTTGTATGACAAGTGTCAGATTTATGGTTAGTTACATTGACGTAGATCTTAGCAACCAATCATGTTGTACCTAATATGCTTGCATTGTAAGAAACTGTATAAATTAGACCTGCATGTTGTAATACTTTTATTATAAACCTGTATGTTCCCAGCTGTTGTTAATAAACCTGCATCACTGAAGTCCTGCCTGGTTCGATTCGTCATTATTCTACTTCAGTTGGTGGCCCGTACGGGGACAGCATCACCTCAATTCTGATCTTGCCTAACTCCATGCTGGTGAGGCACTAAGATCAACACAATATTGCACAATTTATATCAGGTTAGCAGACACCTATTATTGAAAGTTCTGCATTGTGTTGTGCCGTGTTTTGCTAGTGCTAGGAGGGGCAGGTGGTTGTTGCTGGGGTATTGCTGTCCACCAGGAAGATCTTTGTGATAGCAGGTTTGGTTTTCTCAACTGTAGGTACTTGAGGTGCATTGTACAGGATGAGATACCCTGGGTGGAATTTTTTTTTTAAAGGGGTACCCCTGTAGAGGGTTAGTTACTCTCTGTGTAACCCTAGGTTTTACATGCATGTTCCCTAGACTGCAAATTTTAATATGGATGAGGTTTTGGGGATTTAAAGACACCTGGAGAACCTACGTTTATATGCATGTTGGTTCCCTAGACTGCAAAATTTAGTCTGGAAGAGGTACTTGGGCTTTGACCCCTGAAAGAACCTGAATTGGTTCCCTAGACTCATAATGAATCTGGATGAGGTTTTGGGGTAATTTTTGACCCCTGCAGAACCTATATTGGCTCCCTAAACTGGCAAGTCCAGTTTGGAAGAGGTTCTTAGGTTGCCTAAATTTTACATGCATGTTGGTTTCCTGGATTGGCAATCAATCTGGAGAAGGCTTAGGGGTTATCAGACCCCTGGAAAGCCTAAAATAAATATTTTTTTTCGGATGAGTACTGATATGTAGTTACTAGTAGAAAAAGTTACCTTTTTTATTGTCTGTGAAAAGATAACATAGAGCATAAAAGTTGTGGTGTAAAACAATACTCATGAGTTTAGAAATGTCAGGAAAGGTAAGTTCTGGCAGCTAAATAAGATAAAGTTTTTGGAGCTCCATTTGTTAACAAAGTTAAAAGGTATGTTTCATCTTTGTAATCTATGTGTATATATGTTTATATGCATCTGTTATAATGGTCCTTGTTGGTACTAACTGAGTTATGATCAGGTTGAGACATTCCTGATCACCGAGATATATACACTTTAATTTAATTGCTTTGTAATGTTTGTAGACTGTTAGGGAATATTGTATGTGTGATTAATGGAGGGGGACTGATCATCTCCCAAATGAGGTTAGAATAAGTCTGTAGTGGTTGTAAAGACGTTGGTGTGGAAGGACCCTGTGTGTTAGTTCTATGAGTGAATTGTAAGAATTATGCAACTGATGCTGAATTCTGCATAGTGTATGATGAATATGGAAATGGTATGTATCTGCCATACAAATACAATTAGATTGATTTGATTTTGTGTCACTTGTTATTAGTATTTGATAAGAGGATTTATATTTAAATGAGTTAAAGTGGATGTAAACCTGAATTTTTTTTTTGATATCATAATGTAGAGTATATGATTTCCTATCATTTGAGCCCAGTCTTGCCACAAAGAGTTAATCCATCTCTGAGCAATCCTCTTTTATTGTTCAGTGAGATAAAACTTGACAAACTGAGAAAAACTTTGTCAAATCCTCCCCCTTGCTGTGAGTGACAAGTGATTTACATATCTCGTGCACTAGCCTAAGACATGCATTATTTTTTAATTTCTACCCCACTCCTTTCTTCAGCAGCTCTGCAAGGATTGGCTGTTCCACACCTCAGCATGATTTGGCATGCTGAAGTCATGTGGTTACTTTCCTGTCTTTTCACTGGATGTTAGAGATCATAGCAGAAGTTTAGTGTTAGAAATACACAGGAGAAAATGCATATTGACAAGGGGAGTGTAGAGGTGGGCGGAGAGTCTACTGACATCACAACTCCACCCACCGAGCTCCAGACAACAGACACGTCCACAGAATATGCAGTTTTTTGGCTCTCATAACAGACAGAGGGGAGACATTTGACAGGTAAAGATACATGCAGGAGGCATGTATATCCTTATAGATAACCCCTATGGCAGTAGTTTAGAAAGGATGACATTGGGTTTACATCCACTTTAAATGTGTTGGTGTGTGTGTGTTTTGTGTGAGGTGTAAAATTGACCCCTATGTGAATGATTGTATGTGACTTTCATGGAGAGGCTAAGGATTGATACATTTATAGTGACTGACTGACTTTAGCGTCAAAGTTCAAAATGTTATTGGCAGTGAGTGAGTGTGTGTGTGTAATGCACAATTCATTAATCTTTTTTATATTCTTTTGAATATGTACTTCAGTTAGATAGCACCATGAATGGACTGAGGTAGTTAGAAGTTATTTAAACTGTAGAAAAAAGAAAGTTGTTCATTTTAGGTAATTTACGACACAAAGTTCACCTTTTTTTTTTTGTATCTAGCATACTGCTTCTGGAAGGAAATGTATGTAGGTAATCATAGGATCTTAAACTGAAAGGAGGGTTTGTTTTGTTTTATAGTCATTAGCCCCTTTTTCTTACTTAAAAACTGCAGTAGGTAGATGGTTCAATGTGACATAAATAATACGGAAGTTTATAGTCTTAAGAATATTAGACGTTTTGATAATGCAGATGACTGTAATGATCTCTCACCTGATTGGATGCTTAGATACAATTTGTGTATATATCTCATTGTTGTAGCTGCTCTCTGAGTACTATCTATTGTGGAACCACAAGTCCCAGAATAGCTTGAATCTGTAGATAAATTCAATGCTTCTAATGTAATTAATGGCATGCTTAAAAAATATTTTTACAGTTGTAAGTTTTACATGTTAGACAAGATAATGTATTTCTTTCAAGTATGTGTGTAGGAGAGTAGAAGGTATTGCCACCATTTTAGAAATAGCTGTCTGCACACAAGGGTAAAAAACAACATTAAATCACTTTTGTGACAGTTCATCTCAGTACTCTGTATTTCTCTAAGGGGCATGTTTAGGGAGTTATGTCTGGTGAGTTTAGACAGAAACTTGATGAGCTGAGCATAAAATACTTTTATTCCTAAACATTTTTAAATTTTTATTTTTTTGCTTCTAAAAGGGAAAATGTCTATCATGGGAATAGGTCTTCATTTTATTAGAATATAAATTGTAGCTTATAATAGGTATTCTGTCTTTTTATATTATGGACTACAGTAGTGAAAGGTGCATTTTATATTTAGTGTTTCACTCTTGTAGGGAGGGTGCTTTTTCTCCCTTGTAGCTTCTGTTGTTTATTTTGTCATGTCCCTATCTTATTATACAGTATTATGTATACTGTCATCTTTATATATTTGCCTACTTAGTAGTAGTAACAAAGATAGCAATGGGGTTTATTTATTTGGTAAATGGAAACTCCAAATTTATATTTGTTTCTTATTCTCTAAAAAGAATAGTGAAGAGTGATGCATGGTAAAAACAGTGCTACCATCCTATTATATGTGCTATATGTAGCACATACAGGGGTGTGAGTTAGATAATTAGTCTTAATTTTTCATATTGGCTTGTAAGTTCTGGTGAGCAAGGTCCCTTATTGGTATTGGCTATAACTTATTTTGTCCTACCTGATTACAATAATTAGTAATCATCAGGCTGATTATTAGTTTGACTAAAGTAATAATTTGTTTCTTTATTCCAGGAGCAGCCAGCACGTTTTCATATGTAAAGTTATACTTTGTAAAATTTCACTCCTTTTGATTTTTTATTATTCAAGTTCCTAGTTATGCTACTACAGGTGGCAAAGTCAGTTTTTGGATTAGGGTCACTCTGAATTAATATGATCTAATTAACAATAAAATGTGTATATAATTATTCGTAAGGAAACTCTAGTTAAAGAGGAGTTCCCATTTTAAAAGCAAAATTAAAAGTCAGCAGCTACAAATACTGCAGCTGCTGACTTTTAATAATCGGACACTTACCTGTCCCACGGTCAAGCGATACGGGGGATAGAGGCTCCGCTCATCTTCCCCTCAATTTGGAGGCGCCGGCATTGCAACTGTGGGCGCCGGCTGTGGCTTCACAGCCAGGCACCCACTGCGCATGCGTGAGCGGCGCCGCGTGCCGTGATTGGCCGCTCAGTCATCTGGGACTTGTAATGTGCCCCAGATGATTGACAAGAGGGAGGGGGCAGAGCTGAGCCCTTCCTGCACCGAGGAGAAGAGATGTCACCAGCCCAGGCACTGAAGGAGGCAGACTACGAGGGACCCCCTAGCAACAGCCATTTAGAGGTGGGTAAAAAAAAAAAATTTCCAAATGTTTTTTTTCATTTTTTAAAGGAACATTCATGCTTTTTTTTTTTTTCATTGGAACACCACTTTAATAACATTTTGAAAGACCGGGAAGCTATGGGTGCAAAATACATGAGACATTTTAGGAGGGGCTCTCCTAAATAACATTATATTAAAATTGTGATTTTGGGGATCATATACAGTAATAGCATGCAATTTAAATCTGCAACCAACCAATTAAGTATAATACTTTATTGTACAAGGAGTATGTGTATTTATATATGTAGTGTGGGCGTTTTGGCCTAGGCCGACAAGGCCAAGGCCTAGGGCGGTACTTTGCGGGGGGCGGCAAAAAAGGCCGCCCCCCCTGCATGAGAGAGAGCCCCCCACACGTCTTGCTGATTTCCGGCTCCTGCACACATGCAGCCCACGGTGGCCAGCTTGCTGTAGCGGCGCCGCTGTGTATAGGTGCCGCTGTGTATAGGCGTGCTTGGCAGAGGGTGGGGGGCCGTGTAACTCACACACCCCCATCCTCTGTTGAACACGCCCATACACAGCGGCACCACTACAGCAAGGCGGCCGCGGGAGCCGGGAATCGGAAAGATGGGTGGGGGGCTTTCTCTCATCCCGGGGGAGGTGTGTGACTCATGCCCCCATAAGCGGCAGGTGACTGGCAGAGGTGGAACCTTATGCTCCGCCTACCCTCCTCCACACTGCTTTCCTGCAGTGAATCTTCTCCTCTGCACCAGGGCGGGGTCTGGCTGTGACGTCAGGAGGAGGAAGAGAAAGAGAGGAACACGAGGGAAACCCCCAGGACAGCAGGTAAAATTATTGAATAAATTATGTCAGTGTTATGGGCACAGTGGCAGCATTTGATGAGCACAGTGTCGGTATTTGATGGGTACAGTGGTGGCATTTGGCACAATGGCTATATTTGATGGGCACAGTGGCTGCATTTGATGGGCACAGTGGCTGCGTTTGATGGCACAGTGGCTACAATTGATGGGCACAGTGGCTGAATTTGATGGCACAGTGGCAGCATTTGATGGGCACAGTGGCAGCATTTGATGGGCACAGTGGCAGCATTTGATGGGCACAGTGGCAGCATTTGATGGGCACAGTGGCTGTGTTTGATGGCACACTGGCTGCATTTGATGGGCACAATGGCAGCATTTGATAGGCACAGTGGCTGTGTTTGATGGCACACTGGCTGCATTTGATGGGCACAATGGCAGCATTTGATAGGCACAGTGGCTGTGTTTGATGGGGCACAGTGGCTGCGTTTGATAGGGCACACTGGCTGCATTTGATAGGGCACAGTGGCTGCGTTTGATGGCACAGTGGCTGCGTTTGATGGCACAGTGGCTGCGTTTGATGGCACAGTGGCTGTGTTTGATGGCACAGTTGCTGCGTTTTATGGGCACAGTGGCAGCATTTGATGGGCACAGTGGCTGCGTTTTATGGGCACAGTGGCAGCATTTGATGGGCACAGTGGCTGCAATTGATGGGCACAGTGTCTGCGTTTGAGGGCATAGTGGCTGCTTTATTGGGGCACAGTGGCTGCGTTTGATAGGGCACAGTGGCTGCGTTTGATAGGGCACACTGGCTGCATTTGATAGGGCACAGTGGTTGCGTTTGATGGCACAGTGGCTGCGTTTAATGGCACAGTTGCTGCATTTGATGGCACAGTTGCTGCGTTTGATGGGCACAGTGGCAGCATTTGATGGGCACATTGGCTGCAATTGATGGGCACATTGGCTGCAATTGATGGGCACAGTGGCTGTGTTTGATGGGGCACAGTGGC
Source organism: Lithobates septentrionalis (assembly GCA_037952835.1). NCBI lineage: Eukaryota > Metazoa > Chordata > Amphibia > Anura > Ranidae > Lithobates > Lithobates septentrionalis. The sequence goes on along the minus strand of JBBDGP010001027.1, from coordinate 801,650 downwards.
TGCGTTTGATAGGGCACATTGGCTGCGTTTTGATAGGGCACAGTGGAGGAAGAAGGAGGGGGGCCTAACTTCAGAGGGGGCAGCGCTGTCCCGGAAGTGGGGAAGGGTACCTGTCAAAAGCAGGTACCCGTCCCCCCCGAAAGGTGCCAAATGAGCCTAAAGAGGAAGGGGTGGGGTTTACAGATGATAGGGTGGGTCTTAAACAGGAAGGTGTGTGGCCTCAGCAGGAAGGGTTGGGTCCAATTTAAATTAGGGGGGTGCATGAGTTTAGTCAGGCCTAGGGCAGCACAAAACCTAAATACATCACTGGGATCAATCTATAGTTTTGTTACTTTTTTTAAACATTGGGTTAGCCTTATCCCAGATATGTGGCTTGTTTTTGGTCACCAATTATAAGTGTTACATTTATTGATGTGGGGAAAATGTTTTATGGAGACATGAGCGCAATGTGCTAATGTGTCAAATGTAATTAAATAAACTGTAATGACATTCTATTTACTTATGGCCCCTGTAAAGGACATATGATACATTTTAATCTTACATTTAGAAAGTTTTCCTGACAACAGAAATTGTGTCTTATAAAAATGTGAAGCTTTCTTTCGCTCATAAACAGTGGTATTTGTTGCTAGTGATTAGGGATGAGCTTCGCGTTTGAGTCGAACCCATGTTCGACTCGAACATCGGCTGTTCGATCGTTCGCCGAATTGCGAACGTTATGGGCCGAATTTGGCGCGTCACGGCCCATAATTCACTGCGGCATCGCAGTGCATTGCTGGCTGATGATTGGCCAAGCATGCACTATGACCAGCATGCTAGGCCAATCACAGCGCTGTCGGTAGAGAGAGCTGTAATTGGCCAAAGCCAGGGTGGCTTTGGCCAATTATGGCTCAGGGGGTTTAGAACACGCCTCACACTATATGAGGCCACCTGCACGGCGGCCCTGTGTAGTGTGTTCCGGCGTGCTAAGATAGAGAGAGAGAGAGAGAATGACAGTGTCATTTCATTTGAGTTAGCTAGATTAGGCAGGACATTCAGTGAGTTAGCTGCACTTATAGTGTATTGTGTATATATATATGCATCCCAGGTGTTGCATATATATATATATATACACTGTATTCAGTTTAGCTAGATCCATTCCTGTTATCTTCCTACTGACAGGCAGGCTTGTCTTGTTACAGTATTTACAGCTACCTGAAGAAAATTGCTGTTGTTCTTTTGATCCTATTAGTACCACAGTCAGGCAGCTAGACTATTTACAGTTAGTGTAGTGCGTCCTCCTCACAGTGTTCAGTTAAAGCTACAAGTTAGTTTAGTGTGACCTCTGCACAGTGTTCAGCTAAAACTACAAGTTAGTGTAGTGCACAGTGTTCAGCTAAAGCTACAAGTTAGGGTAGTGCGTCCTCCTCACAGTGTTCAGCTAAAGCTACAAGTTAGTTTAGTGTGACATCTGCACAGTGTTCAGCTAAAGCTACAAGTTAGTGTAGTGCGTCCTGCTCACAGTGTTCAGCTAAAACTACAAGTTAGTGTAGTGCGACCTCTGCACAGTGTTCAGCTAAAGCTACAAGTTAGTGTAGTGAGACCTCTGCACAGTATTCAGCTAAAACTACAAGTTAGTGTAGTGCGTCCTCCTCACAGTGTTCAGCAAAAACTACAAGTTAGTGTAGTGCGACCTCTGCACAGTGTTCAACTAAAGCTACAAGTTAGTGTAGTGAGACCTCTGCACAGTGTTCAGCTAAAGCTACAAGTCAGGGTAGTGTGACCTCTGCACAGTGTTCAGCTAAAGCTACAAGTTAGTGTAGTGCGACCTCTACACAGTGTTCAGCTAAAGCTACAAGTTAGTGTAGTGCGTCCTCCTCCCAGTGTTCAGCTAAAACTACAAGTTAGTGTAGTGAGACCTCTGCACAGTGTTCAGCTAAAGCTACAAGTAAGTGTAGTGCGTCCTCCTCACAGTGTTCAGCTAAAACTACAAGTGAGTGTAGTGAGACCTCTGCACAGTGTTCAGCTAAAGCTACAAGTTAGTGTAGTGCGTCCTGCTCACAGTGTTCAGCTAAAACTACAAGTTAGTGTAGTGCGACCTCTGCACAGTGTTCAGCTAAAGTTACTACAAGTTAGTGTAGTGAGACCTTTGCACAGTGTTCAGCTAAAGCTACAAGTTAGTGTAGTGTGTCCTCCTCACAGTGTTCAGCTAAACCTACAAGTTATTTTTTTGCGAGCTCTGCACAGTGTTCAGCTAAAGCTACCTGTAGAAGGTTGGTGGTGTTTTCCTGATCCGATCACTACCGCAGGCAGCTAAATAAGCTAAAAGTTAGTGTAGTGCAAGCTCTGCACAGTGTTCACCTAAAGCTACCTGTAGAAGGTTGGTGGTGTTTTCCTGATCCTATCACTACCGCAGGCAGCTAAATAAGCTACAAGTTATTTTTTGGCGAGCTCTGCACAGTGTTCACCTAAAGCTACCTCTAGAAGGTTGGTGGTGTCTTCCTGATCCTATCACTACCACAGGCAGCTAAATAAGCTACAAGTTAGTTTTTTGCGAGCTCTGCACAGTGTTCAGCTAAAGCTACCTGTAGAAGGTTGGTGGTGTTCTCATACTACAGGCAGGCAGTTGATTTTGCTAGCTGCAGTATCAGTATATATATATATATATATATATATATATATATATATATATATATATATATATATATGTATATACAGTGCCTTGCGAAAGTATTCGGCCCCTTTGAACTTTTCAACCTTTTGCCACATTTCAGGCTTCAAACGTAAAGATATAAAATTTTAATTTTTTGTGAAGAATCACCAACAAGTGGGACACAATTGTGAAGTGGAACGAAATCTATTGGATTGTTGAAACTTTTTTAACTAATAAAAAAATGAAAAGTGGGGCGTGCAAAATTATTCGGCCCCCTTGCGTTAATACTTTGTAGAGCCACCTTTTGCTGCGATTACAGCTGCAAGTCGCTTGGGGTATGTCTCTATCAGTTTTGCACATCGAGAGACTGAAATTCTTGCCCGTTCTTCCTTGCAAAACAGCTCGAGCTCAGTGAGGTTGGATGGAGAGCGTTTGTGAACAGCAGTTTTCAGCTCTTTCCACAGATTCTCGATTGGATTCAGGTCTGGACTTTGACTTGGCCATTCTAACACCTGGATACGTTTATTTGTGAACCATTCCTTTGTAGATTTTGCTCTATGTTTGGGATCATTGTCTTGTTGGAAGATAAATCTCCGTCCCAGTTTCAGGTCTTTTGCAGACTCCAACAGGTTTTCATCCAGAATGGTCCTGTATTTGGCTGCATCCACCTTCCCCTCAATTTCAACCATCTTCCCTGTCCCTGCTGAAGAAAAGCAGGCCCAAACCATGATGCTGCCACCACCATGTTTCACGGTGGGGTTGGTGTGTTGAGTGTGATGAGCTGTGTTGCTTTTACGCCAAACATATCGTTTTGCATTGTGGCCAAAAAGTTCAATTTTGGTTTCATCGGACCAGAGCACCTTCTTCCACATGTTTGGTGTGTCTCCCAGGTGGCTTGTGGCAAACTTTAGACGAGACTTTTTATGGATATCTTTGAGAAATGGCTTTCTTCTTGCCACTCTTCCATAAAGGCCAGATTTGTGCAGTGTACGACTGATTGTTGTCCTATGGACAGACTCTCCCACCTCAGCTGTAGTTCTCTGCAGTTCATCCAGAGTGATCATGGGCCTCTTGGCTGCATCTCTGATCAGTCTTCTCCTTGTCTGGGCTGAAAGTTTAGAGGGACAGCCAGGTCTTGGTAGATTTGCAGTGGTCTGATACTCCTTCCATTTCAAAATGATCGCTTGCACAGTGCTCCTTGGGATGTTTAAAGCTTGGGAAAGCTTTTTGTATCCAAATCCGGCTTTAAACTTCTCCACAACAGTATTACGGACCTGCCTGGTGTGTTCCTTGGTCTTCATGATGCTCTCTGAGCTTTCAACAGAACCCTGAGACTATCACAGAGCAGGTGCATTTATACAGAGACTTGATTACACACAGGTGGATTCTATTTATCACCATCAGTCATTTAGGACTACATTGGATCATTCAGAGATCCTCGCTGAACTTCTGGAGTGAGTTTGCTGCACTGAAAGTAAAGGGGCCGAATAATTTTGCACGCACCACTTTTCAGTTTTTTATTTGCTAAAAAAGTTTAAAATATCCAATAGATTTCGTTCCACTTCACAATTGTGTCCCACTTGTTGGTGATTCTTCACAAAAAATTAAAATTTTATATCTTTATGTTTGAAGCCTAAAATGTGGCAAAAGGTTGAAAAGTTCAAGGGGGCCGAATACTTTTGCAAGGCACTGTATATGTATATATATATATATATATATATATATATATATATATATATATATATATATATATATATGTGTATATATATATATATATATATATATCCCAGCTTAGTGCAGCTACAGGCCATTAGTATGTCTGCAAGGCCAACAAGGAGAGGCAGACAGTTACAAGCCAATAAAAGAGGGCAAGCAGGCTCTGTGTCTAGAGGCAACAGTGCTGGTCGTGCATCCTCATCAGCACGTGGCCGTGGGACACGCTTGGCCTTTTTTTCGGCAGCTGGCCGTGTTGAGCCGCAACATGCGGAAGACTTGGTCTTCCTCTCTCATCTATGCTCAGGGTACTTTGTCTGGTAAAGCAGTGGCCTCTTCCCTCGGCTCAATGTCATCAGTGACTCCTTCCCTAGCCCCACCATGTCCTCCTGAGGAGTCCCTCGAACTGTTTGACCAAGGTGTTGGGTACATGCTCCAGGAGGATGCCCAGCGTTTGGAAGGCTCTGATGATGATACTGAGCTAGATGAAGGCAGTAACGTGAGCACGGACAGAAGGGGTGCCCAAGAAGGACAGCAATCTGGCAGTCATGCTCCCCCTGCTGCAGCATACTGCCAGGTTTGCTCCAGTGATGAGGAGGGAGGGGATGATGAGGTCACTGACTCAACGTGGGTGCCTGATAGGAGAGAGGAGGAGGAGGAGGAGGCGGCACATCACCAACGAGGCAGGATGCCCTCCAGGGGCCAGCCTAAGGGCAGCACACTGACTGCATCACACCCCAAAGCTCCGCATGTGCAGGGCGCTGCAGTCTCTGCACGTTATTCAAAAAGTTCTTTGGTGTGGGCCTTTTTTGAGACGAGTACATCAGATCGCACCGCTGCTATTTGCAACATATGTCTCAAGCGTATCTCGCGTGGCCAAAACATCTCCCGCTTGGGCACCACATGCTTGACCAGACATATGTTGATCTGCCATGCAGTTCGTTGGCAAGCGTATCTAAAAGACCCACACCAAAGAACAAGGAGGACCTCTCCTTGCTCCTCATGAGCTGAGATCTCCAACCCCACTATACCTTCAGTCCACTCTGAGACTTGCACTGAGAGGAATGAAGTTGTAGAATTAGGTGTGTCACAGCCAAGTACTTGTGGGCAATCTGCTTTGGGTACACCGACGTCAGATTGTACCAGGCAAATTTCCCTGCCCCAGCTGCTGCACCGCCGAAAGAACTTCGTTCCCAGCCATCCACCCAGCGGTTGAATGCTAGCTTGGCAAAATTGCTAGCACTTCAACTGCTGCCTTTTCAGTTGGTAGACTCTGTCCCCTTCTGTGAGTTTGTGGAATGTGCGGTTCCTCAGTGGCAGATACCCAAACGCCACCTTTTCTCACGGAAGGCGATTCCGGCTCTCTACCGGCATGTGGAAGGCAATGTCTTGGCCTCGCTGGACAGGGCGGTCAGCGGTAAGGTGCATATTACCGCTTACTCATGGTCCAGCAGGCATGGACAGGGACATTACCTAAGTTTCACCGTGCATTGGGTGACTCTGCTGGCAGCTGGGAAGGATGCAGGACAAGGTGCAGTAGTGTTGGAGGTTGTTCCGCCACCACGCCTCCAAAATGCCACTACTAATGATTGTGACACACCTCTCTCCTCCACCCCCTCCTCTTCTTCTTCCTCCATGGCCTCTTCCTGTGCTTTCTCCTCGGAACCAGTGGTGCTCTGTAGCTGTTCAAGGGGCTACGCAAGTATGCAGGCCAAAAGATGCCATGCGGTACTTTAGCTGGTGTGCTTGGGGGACAGGAGCCACACTGGGGCAGAGGTTCTGTCAGCTCTGCAGGGGCAGGTTCAGAGGTGGTTGACGCCACGCCAACTTAAGGCAGGAATGGTGGTTTGCGACAATGGCACCAACCTCCTCTCTGCCCTCCGACAGGGACAAATGACCCATGTGCCCTGTTTGGTTTACGTTCTTAACTTGGTGGTCAGGTACCTGGGCTTACAGGATATCCTGAGGCAGGCCAGGAAAGTCTGTGTGCATTTCCGCCGGTCATATAATGCCAGTGCTCGGCTGGCAGACCTCCAAAAGGAGTTTAACCTGCCCAAGAACCACCTAATCTGTGACATGCTCACCAGGTGGAACTCAACGTTCGCCATGCTGCAGCTGCTGCACACGCAGCAGAGGGCCATCAATGAGTACCTGTACGACTATGGCACCAGGACAGGGTCAGGGGAGCTTGTTTTTTTTTCCCCATGCCAGTGGGCCATGATCAGGGATGCATGCACTGTCCTGTCACCATTTGAGGAGGCCACGAGGATGGTGAGCAGTGACAGTGCATGCATCAGTGACAATGTCCCCCTTGTCCACCTGTTGGAGCACACGCTGCGTGGAATAATGGACAGGGCACTTGAGGCAGCACAGAGGCAGGAAAAGGAGGACTTCCTTAGCTCTCAAGGCCCCCTTTATCCAGACAGTGTTCCTGCGTGCCCACCGATCATACAGGTAGAGGACGAGGATGAGGATGAGGAGGATTGTGTCAGTATGGAGGTGGAGCCTGGCACTCAGCATCAGCAGCAGTCTTTAAGGGATCAGTCCCAAGAAACACATGGACTTGTACGTGGCTGGGAGGAGGTGGCTGCAGACCATGTCGTCCTTAGTGACCCAGAGGACTCCGGACCGAATGCCTCAGCAAACCTATGCTGCATGGCCTCCCTGATCCTGCAAAGCCTGCGTAAGGATCCTCGTATTCGTGGTATCAAGGAGAAGGACCAATACTGGCTAGCAACCCTCCTTGATCCACGTTACAAGGGTAAGGTTGCGGACCTTATCTTGCCGTCGCAGAGGGAGCAGAGGATGAAACATCTTCGGGAGGCCTTGCAGAAAGGTCTGTGCAACACGTTCCCAGAGACTGGGAGGTTACAAAATCCTGTTTCTGGACAACGTGTTGCTGAGGCTTCGGTCAGTCAAAGAAGGAGCGGTGGAGAAGGTGGCCGTCTGACCGATGCGTTCAGACAATTTTTTGGTCCGCAGCCCCAAGGTATGATCGGTTCCAGCAACCATCGCCAGCGTCTGTTTTACATGGTGCAGGAATACCTAGGGGCAAGATCTGACTTGGACACCTTTCCCACTGAAAATCCTCTGGGTTACTGGGTCTTGAGGATGGATCACTGGCCAGAGCTTGCACAGTATGCAATTGAGCTACTGGCCTGTCCTGCATCCAGCGTTCTTTCGGAACGCACATTCAGTGCTGCTGGAGGCTTTGTAACCGATCACAGGTCTGTCCACCAACTCGGTCGATCGACTGACCTTCATAAAAATGAATCAGTCTTGGATCACCACCAGCTACCAAGCACCTGATGCTGATGTAACCGAATAATTTTTTTTAAAATCTCAGATCCCTTCAAAGACTGCCTATGCTGATGCTGAGTGACTATCCTGAGTAATTATCCTCTTCATCCTCAATGATCACACTGATAGCTTGTAAGAACATTTTTGGTTCTGGGCGCCACCACCAGTGCCTAAGGCCCAATTTTTCAGCCCCTGTTTAACAGGGGCGTGTAATTACAATTTTTGATGCAATACTTTGCAGCAGGGCTCGTTTCTGCGTTCCAGGGGTTGCAGTGTTGTGGCACCAGCACCAGTGCCTAAGGCCCAATTTTTCAGCCCCTGTTCAACAGGGGCATGTAATTACAATTCCTGATCTAATATTTCACAGCAGGGCCCTGTGAGGGCTTACAGTGTTGTGACCACAACAACACCTAAGGCCCAAATTTCTGCTGAGTATATAGGGCAGGCCCCTACTTTCAAACATCCAACTTACAAACGACTCCTACTTGCAAACGGAAGGAGACAACAGGAAGTGAGATGAAATCTACCCCAGGAAGGGAAATTCACTCCTGTAAGAGTTAATATGGGAAAAACATTTCTCCTTTCCACTGATGCTTTATCACCAATCCTTGTTTCACAAAAAAACCCAAATTTTCAAAAAACATTTGTCATTGGGACAGAAAATGAGGTGAAATCTTCTGAAGAGGAGCACAGACAGCAAAACAAATGTCACAGGGGTGATAACCCTTCCCTTTGTTTTCCAAAAAGCTTAAAATAGATTTTTTTGGCTGGAGCTAAACACGTTAAAAATGTACCAGTTCAAAATTACAAACAGATTCTACTTAACAACAAACCTACAGTCCCTGTCTTGTTTGCACCGCCTGTATACTGCTGTTCAGAGTATATAGGGCCTGGAGGCCCCACACCTTTCCTTATTTTAATTTGGGTGCGGGGTTCCCCTTAATATCCATACAAGACCCAAAGGGCCTGGTAATGGACTGGGGGGTACCCATGCTGTTTGTCTCACTGATTTTCATCCATATTGCCAGGACCCGACATTACATTAAAGCTGCAAGCAGTTTTAAATTACTTTTTTTCCTTTAACCACTAGGCGTCCGCACTATAGCCGAAAGACGGCTACAGCGCGGACTCCAATTGCCGGGAGGGCGTCCCTGGACGGCCTCCTGTTTACTTCCGCATTGCGCGCTCCCGCGAGCGCGCATCGCGGAAGTTTTGTGCTGGCCGTGTCCCTCGGACACAGCCAGTCACAGATCACCGTAAACGGCCAATGACAGCGGCCGTTTACGGTGCGATCGGCGGTGCCAATGAGAGAGGATCTCATATGTAAACATATGAGATCATCTCTCATCGCCGGCTCTCCCTCCTCACACAGAGACAGCGTGTGAGGAGGGAGAGCGGAACCGCTGCGGCGGTGAGTGTAAAAGAAAAAAAAAAAGGTGTCCCGCTGTTAACAGTCCCTGCCATCTGCCCCTGCCATCTGCCCTGCCATCTGCCCTGTCATCTGCCCTGTCATCTGCCCCTGCCATCTGCCCTGTCATCTGCCCTGTCATCTGCCCCTGCCATCTGCCCTGTCATCTGCCCTGTCATCTGCCCTGTCATCTGCCCCTGCCATCTGCCCTGTCATCTGCCCTGTCATCTGCCCCTGCCATCTGCCCTGTCATCTGCCCCTGCCATCTGCCCCTGCCATCTGCCCCTGCCATCTGCCCCTACGATCTGTTCCCAGTGCCATCTGTCCCCACTGCCACGTATAAGTGCCATCTGTCATCAGTGCCACATAGTGCCATCTGTCATCAGTGCCACATAGTGCCATCTGTCATCAGTGCCACATAGTGCCATCTGTCATCAGTGCCATCTGTCATCAGTGCCACCTGTCAGTGTCACGTGCCATCTGTCATCAGTGTCACGTGTCATCAGTGCCACGTATTAGTGCCACCTGTCATCAGTGTCATCAGTGCCACGTATCAGTGCCACCTGTCATCAGTGTCATCAGTGCCACATATTAGTGCCATCTGTCATCAGTGCCACGTATTAGTGCCATCTGTCATCAGTGCCACGTATTAGTGCCATCTGTCATCAGTGCCATGTATTAGTGCCATCTTTCATCAGTGCCACGTGTCATCAGTGCCACATATCAGTGCCATTTGTCATCAGCACCACATGTCATCAGTGCCACATATTAGTGCCATGTGTCATCAGTGCCACATATTAGTGCCATCTGTCAGTGCCACGTATTAGTGCCATCTGTCAGTGCCACGTATTAGTGCCATCTGTCATCAGTGCCATGTATTAGTGCCATCTGTCATCAGTGCCACGTCAGTGCCACGTATCAGTGCCATCTGTCATCAGTGCCACATCAGTGCCACGTATCAGTGCCATTTGTCATCAGTGCCACGTCAGTGTCACGTGTCATTGTCCTGGTGCTCCAGGGCCTTCAAAAGTGTAATAGGTAGTCAACAAATTAGATGTGTAATTTATGCTCCTAGAACACGTGACAGCGCTCCCTGCATGTTGGGTCTCTGTATGTGGCCAGGCTGTGAAAAAGTCCCACACATGTGGTATCCCCATACTCAGGAGGAGTAGCAGAATGTATTTTGGGGCATTATTTGTGGTATATACATGCCATGTGAGAGAAATAACCTATTACAATGACAATTTTGTGGGAAAAAAAAAAAAATCTTCATTTTGCAAAGAATTGTGGGAAAAAATGACAACATCAAAAACCTCACCATGCATCTTACTAAATACCTTGGATTGTCTACTTTCAAAAAAGGGGTCATTTGGGGGGTATTTGTACTTTCCTAACTTGTTCGGGTCACAAGAAATGAGATAGGCCACCAGTACTTCAGGTGTGATCAATTTTTTATGATTTGCACCATAACTTGTAGACTCTCTAACTTTCACAAAGACCAAATAATATCCACTAATTTGGGTTATTTTTACCAAAGATATGTAGCATTATAAATTGTGGCCAAAATTTATGAAGAAAAATTACTAATTTGCAAAATTTTATCACAGAAACTAAGAAAAATGCGTTTTTTTTTCAAAATTTGCAGTCTTTTTTCTTTTATAGCGCAAAAAATAAAAAACCCAGAGGTGATCAAATACCACCAAAAGAAATCTCTATTTGTATGAAAAAAAGGACAAAAAATTCATTTGGGTACAGTATTGCATGACTGAGTAATTGTCATTCAAAATGTGAGAGCGCTGAAAGCTGAAAATTGGTCTGGTCACGAGGGGGGTTTAAGTGCCCAGTTGTCAAGTGGTTAAAAATTACATTTTGTGCAGGGACTGTTCTAAGCATGGGAAACACGCGCCACTTTACAGGCATACTATAGACACCCCCCAGGTACGATATTTAAAGGAATATTTTTTTTAACTTGAAGCATCATTAAAATCACTGCTCCTGAAAAAATGTCAGTTTTTAAAAGTTTTTTGCATTGATACATGTCCCCTGGGGCAGGACCCGGGTCCCCAAACCCTTTTTAGGACAATACCATGCAAATTAGCCTTTAAAATTAGCACTTTTGATTTCGAACGTTCGAGTCCCATAGACGTCAATGCGGTTCTAACGTTCGTGCGAATTTTCGGTCCGTTCCCAGGTTCTGGTGCGAACCGAACCGGGGGGTGTTCGGCTCATCCCTACTAGTAATGGTATACTCCAATATTTAGATAGCTTAAGTTTGTAGGATGTTGATCTAGGCATTGTTTCATCATTGATAATAACACTGATTAATGTTTTCAGGTTTTATTGTCTTCTTCCAGATAAGTAGGGACTTAGTAATACACATTTTCTTAACCTCTTCGCACTGAACAGACTGTGCAAGTGACCGTGTCATTTTATTTGATTTCTTTTTAATTATTCACAATGTAGTTTCATAAAATGTAGTTTCACTACATTTTTTGTGTGCCTGCATATAGACCATATTGCAATGAAAGAACAAAGCTGTAGATATACTTTAATAAATATCTGCTCTTTTTTAAGCACTTCAACCCCGGACGATTTGGCTGCTGAATGACCGGTCATTTTTTGCAATTCGGCACAGCGTCGCTTTAATTGACAATTGCGCAGTCGTGTGACGCTGCACGCAAACAAAATTGACGTCCTTTTTTCCCCACAAATAAAGCTTACTTTTGGTGGTGTTTGATCGCCTCTGCGCTTTTATTTTTTGTGCTATAAATAAAAAAATAGTGACAATTTTGAAAAAAACACAATATTTTGTATTTTTGCTATAATAAATATCCCCTTTTTTAACCACTTAAGGACCGCCTCACGCCGATATACGTCGGCAAGGCGGCACGGGCAGGCAAAATCACGTAGATATACGTGATCTGCCTCCCGCGGGTGGGGGGTCTGCGGTCCTCTTTTGTCCCCCGGTGATCGGAGGTGAGGGGGAGACCATCCGTCCGTGCCCCCCCCTCGCGATCGCCGCCGGCCAATCAGAACATTCCTTTGCTGCTGTATGCTAAACAGCAGCATAGGAAATGATGTCATCTCTCCTCGGCTCGGTATTTTCCGTTCCGGCGCCGAGGAGAGAAGACTGCACTGTGAGTGAAAACACACACACACAGTAGAACATGCCAGGCACACAAAACACCCCCGACCCCCCCCCCCCATCGCCCCCCGATCACCCCCCAATCACCCCCCCCCCCCCCCCTGTCACAAACTGACACCAAGCAGTTTTTTTTTTTTCTGATTACTGCATGGTGTCAGTTTGTGACAGTTACTGTGTTAGGGCAGTTAGGGTTAGCCCCCTTTAGGTCTAGGGTACCCCCCTAACCCCCACTAATAAAGTTTTAACCCCTTGATCACCCCCTGTCGCCAGTGTCACTAAGCGATCATTTTTCTGATCGCTGTATTAGTGTCGCTGGTGACGCTAGTTAGGGACGTAAATATTTAGGTTCGCCGTCAGCGTTTTATAGCGACAGGGACCCCCATATACTACCTAATAAATGTTTTAACCCCTTGATTGCCCCCTAGTTAACCCTTTTACCACTGATCACCGTATAACTGTTACGGGTGACGCTGGTTAGTTTGTTTATTTTTTATAGTGTCAGGGCACCCGCCGTTTATTACCGAATAAAGGTTTAGCCCCCTGATCACCCGGTGGTGATATGCGTCGCCCCAGGCAGCGTCAGATTATCGCCAGTACCGCTAACACCCACGCACGCAGCATACGCCTCCCTTAGTGGTATAGTATCTGTACGGATCAATATCTGATCCGATCAGATCTGTACTAGCGTCCCCAGCAGTTTAGGGTTCCCAAAAACGCAGTGTTAGTGGGATCAGCCCAGATACCTGCTAGCACCTGCGTTTTGCCCCTCCGCCCGGCCCAGCCCAGCCCACCCAAGTGCAGTATCGATCGATCACTGTCACTTACAAAACACTAAACACATAACTGCAGCGTTCGCAGAGTCAGGCCTGATCCCTGCGATCGCTAACAGTTTTTTTGGTAGCATTTTGGTGAACTGGCAAGCACTAGCCCCAAGCAGCGTCAGGTTAGCGCCAGTACCACTAACACCCACGCACGCACCGTACACCTCCCTTAGTGGTATAGTATCTGATCTGATCAATATCTGATCCGATCAGATCTATACTAGCGTCCCCAGCAGTTTAGGGTTCCCAAAAACGCAGTGTTAGTGGGATCAGCCCAGATACCTGCTAGCACCTGCGTTTTGCCCCTCTGCCCGGCCCAGCCCACCCAAGTGCAATATCGATCGATCACTGTCACTTACCAAACACTAAACGCATAACTGCAGCGTTCGCAGAGTCAGGCCTGCTCCCTGCGATCTCTAACAGATTTTTTGGTAGCCTTTTGGTGAACTGGCAAGCACCAGCGGGCTAGTACACCCCGGTCGTAGTCAAACCAGCACTGCAGTAACACTTGGTGACGTGGCGAGTCCCATAAGTGCAGTTCAAGCTGGTGAGGTGGCAAGCACAAGTAGTGTCCCGCTGCCACCATAGTGCCCTTCCTGCTGCATTCGCCAATCCTAATTGGGAACCCACCACTTCTGCAGCGCCCGTACTTCCCCATTCACATCCCCAACCAAATGCAGCCGGCTGCATGAGAGACATTTTCCTTTTGTCCTCCCGAGTACCCCTACCCAACGAACCCCCCCCAAAAAAATGTCGTGTCTGCAGCAAGCGCGGATATAGGCGTGACACCCGCTATTATTGTCCCTCCTGTCCTGACAGTCCTGGTCTTTGCATTGGTGAATGTTTTGAACGCTACCATACACTAGTTGAGTATTAGCGTAGGGTACAGCATTGCACAGACTAGGACACACTTTCACAGGGTCTCCCAAGATGCCATCGCATTTTGAGAGACCCGAACCTGGAACCGGTTACAGTTATAAAAGTTAGTTACAAAAAAAGTGTAAAAAAAAAAAATATATATATATACAAAATAAAAAAAATAGTTGTCGTTTTATTGTTCTCTCTCTCTCTATTCTCTCTCTCTATTGTTCTGCTCTTTTTTACTGTATTCTATTCTGCAATGTTTTATTGTTATTATGTTTTATCATGTTTGTTTTTCAGGTATGCAATTTTTTAGACTTTACTGTTTACTGTGTTTTATTGTTAACCATTTTTTTGTCTTCAGGTACGCCATTCACGACTTTGAGTGGTTATACCAGAATGATGCCTGCAGGTTTAGGTATCATCTTGGTATCATTCTTTTCAGCCAGCGGTTGGCTTTCATGTAAAAGCAATCCTAGCGGCTAATTAGCCTCTAGACTGCTTTTACAAGCCGTGGGAGGGAATGCCCCCCCCCCACCGTCTTCCGTGTTTTTCTCTGGCTCTCCTGTCTCAACAAGTAACCTGAGAATGCAGCCGGTGATTCAGCCAGCTGACCATAGAGCTGATCAGAAACCAGAGTGGCTCCAAACATCTCTATGGCCTAAGAAACCGGAAGCTACGAGCATTTCATGACTTAGATTTCGCCGGATGTAAACAGCGCCATTGGGAAATTGGGAAAGCATTTTATCACACCGATCTTGGTGTGGTCAGATGCTTTGAGGGCAGAGGAGAGATCTAGGGTCTAATAGACCCCAATTTTTTCAAAAAAGAGTACCTGTCACTAGGGTTGTTCCGATACCACTTTTTTAGGACCGAGTACAAGTACCGATACTTTTTTTCAAGTACTCGCCGATACCGATTACCGATACTTTTTTTTTTTATGTCACGTGACAGGTTTTTTTTTTTTTAACAATGCTTTTTTTTTTTTCCGGGGGGGGGGGGGTGAACGGTGTCTGTGTGTGTTTTTTTTTATTTACAATTTTAATTTTTTACAATAATATTTTTTTTATTCATTTTTGCAATGTTTTTTTTTTTTTTTTTTTATCAGCCCTGTTGGGGGGCTTTGGTGAGATATCAGGGGTCTTAACAGACCTCTGATATCTCCCCCTTGAGACAGAGAAAGAGACAGAGGATAGAGATTCCCCAGTCCCTTTCTCTGCAGCCTCAGCTGCACTGAGAATGAATGGAGAGAAGACAGCGGCTCCTCTCCATTCATAAACTGACACATCGTAATCACAAGAGATTACAATGTTTCAGTTATGTGAATGGACAGAGTCAGCTGACTCTATCCATACACAAAGGAAGGAGGAGGGGGACGGAGGAACGGAGGGGACAGCAGAGAGACACAGCAGAACGGAGGAACGGAGGGGGACAGAGAAGGAGAGGGGGACAGAGGAACGGAGGAACGGAACGGAGGGGGACAGAGGAACGGAACGGAGGGGGACAGAGGAACGGAGGAACGGAACGGAGGGGGACAGTGGAACGGAACGGAGGGGGACAGAGGAACGGAACGGAGGGGGACAGAGGAACGGAACGGAGGGGGACAGAGAAGGAGAGGGGGCCAGAGGAACGGAGGGGGACAGAGAAGCAGAGGGGGACAGAGGAACGGAACGGAGGGGGACAGAGAAGGAGAGGGGGACAGAGGAACGGAGTTGGCATGGAGAAGGATGCAGTGACAGTCAGCGGTGATCGCGTGGGGAAGTTACAAGCACCGATCACCGCTGTCACTGAAAGCCGCTGAAAGCCGCGGGGGGAAGCTTGTAACTCCCCCACACGCCGATCACCGCTGACTGTCATAGTATCGGCGGAAGCATCGGGAGCATTTGCCCGAGTACAAGTACTTGGGCAAATGCTCGGTATCGGTGCCGATACCGATACTAGTATCGGTATCGGGACAACCCTACCTGTCACTACCTATTGCTATCATAGGGGATATTTACATTCCCTGAGATAACAATAAAAATGATTAAAAAAATAAATAAATGAAAGGAACATTTTAAAAATAAGATAAAAAAGCAAAAAAATAATAAAGAAAAAAAAAGCACCCCTGTCGCCCCTGCTCTCGCGCTAAGGCGAACGCAAGCGGCGGTCTGTTGTCAAATGTACACAGCAATTGCACCATGCATGTGAGGTATCACCACGAAGGTCAGATCGAGGGCAGTAATTTTAGCAGTAGACCTCCTCTGTAAATCTAAAGTGGTAACCTGTAAAGGCTTTTAAAGGCTTTTAAAAATGTATTTATTTTGTTGCCACTGCACGTTTGTGCGCAATTGTAAAGCATGTCATGTTTGGTATCCATGTACTCGGCCTAAGATCATCTTTTTTATTTCATCAAACATTTGGGCAATATAGTGTGTTTTAGTGCATTCAAATTTTAAAAAAGTGTGTTTTTTCCCCAAAAAATGCGTTTGAAAAATCGCTGTGCAAATACTGTGTGAAAAAAAAAAATGAAACACCCACCATTTTAATCTGTAGGGCATTTGCTTTAAAAAAATATATAATGTTTGGGGGTTCAAAGTAATTTTCTTGCAAAAAAAAATAACTTTTTCATGTAAACAAAAAGTGTCAGAAAGAGCTTTGTCTTCAAGGGGTTAGAAGAGTGGGTGATGTGTGACATAAGCTTCTAAATGTTGTGCATAAAAGGCCAGGACAGTTCAAAACCCCCCCAAATGACCCCATTTTGGAAAGTAGACACCCCAAGCTATTTGCTGAGAGTCATGTCGAGTTCATGGAATATTTTATATTGTGACACAAGTTGCGGGAAAGAGACAAATTTACTTTTTTTTTTTTTTTTTGCACAAAGTTGTCACTAAATGATATATTGCTCAAACATGCCATGGGAATATGTGAAATTACACCCCAAAATACATTCTGCTGCTTCTCCTGAGTACAGGGATACCACATGTGTGAGACTTTTTGGGAGCCTAGCCGCGTACGGGACCCCGAAAACCAAGCACTGCCTTCAGGCTTTGTAAGGGTGTAAATTTTTGATTTCACTCTTCACTGCCTATCACAGTTTCGGAGGCCATGGAATGCCCAGGTGGCACAAAACCCTCCCAAATGACCCCATTTTGGAAAGTAGACATCCAAAGCTATTTGCTGAGAGGTATAGTGAGTATTTTGCAGACCTCACTTTTTGTCACAAAGTTTTGAAAATTAAAAAAAGAAAAAAAAAATTTTTTCTCGTCTTTCTTTATTTTCAAAAACAAATGAGAGCTGCAAAATACTCACCATGCCTCTCAGCAAATAGCTTGGGGTGTCTACTTTCCAAAATGGGGTCATTTGGGGGGAGTTTGTGCCACCTGGGCATTCCATGGCCTCCGAAACTGTGATAGGTAGTGAGGAGTGAAATCAAAAATTTACGCCCTTAGAAATCCTGAAGGCGGTGATTGGTTTTCAGGGCCCCGTACGCGAATAGGCTCCCAAAAAGTCCCACACATGTGGTATCCCCATACTCAGGAGAAGCAGCTGAATGTATTTTGGGGTGCAATTCCACATAGGCCCATGGCTTGTGTGAGCAATATATCATTTAGTGACAACTTTTTGTAAATATATACACTACCGTTCAAAAGTTTGGGGTCACCCAAACAATTTTGTGTTTTCCATGAAAAGTCACACTTATTCACCACCATACGTTGTGAAATGAATAGAAAATAGAGTCAAGACATTGACAAGGTTAGAAATAATGATTTGTATTTGAAATAACATTGTTTTTACATCAAACTTTGCTTTCATCAAAGAATCCTCCTTTTGCAGCAATTACAGCATTGCACACCTTTGGCATTCTAGCTGTTAATTTATTGAGGTAAGCTGGAGAAATTGCACCCCACACTTCTAGAAGCAGCTCCCACAAGTTGGATTGGTTGGATGGGCACTTCTGGCGTACCATACGGTCAAGCTGCTCCCACAACAGCTCAATGGGGTTCAGATCTGGTGACTGTGCTGGCCACTCCATTACCGATAGAATACCAGCTGCCTGCTTCTGCTGTAAATAGTTCTTGCACAATTTGGAGGTGTGTTTAGGGTCATTGTCCTGTTGTAGGATGAAATTGGCTCCAATCAAGCGCTGTCCACTGGGTATGGCATGGCGTTGCAAAATGGAGTGATAGCCTTCCTTATTCAGAATCCCTTTTACCCTGTACAAAGCTCCCACCTTACCAGCACCAAAGCAACCCCAGACCATCACATTACCTCCACCATGCTTAACAGATGGCGTCAGGCATTCTTCCAGCATCTTTTCATTTGTTCTGCGTCTCACAAACGTTCTTCTTTGTGATCCAAACACCTCAAACTTGGATTCATCCGTCCACAACACTTTTTTCCAGTCTTCCTCTGTCCAATGTCTGTGTTCTTTTGCCCATCTTAATCTTTTTCTTTTATTGGCCAGTCTCAGATATGGCTTTTTCTTTGCCACTCTGCCCTGAAGCCCAAAATCCCGCAGCCGCCTCTTCACTGTAGATGTTGACACTGGTGTTTTGCGGGTACTATTTAATGAAGATGCCAGTTGGGGACCTGTGAGGCGTCTGTTTCTCAAACTAGAGACTCTAATGTGCCTATCTTCTTGCTTAGTTGTGCAACGCGGCCTCCCACTTCTTTTTCTACTCTGGTTAGAGCCTGTTTGTGCTGTCCTCTGAAGGGAGTAGTACACACCGTTGTAGGAAATCTTCAATTTCTTTGCAATTTCTCACATGGAATAGCCTTCATTTCTAAGAACAAGAATAGACTGTCGAGTTTCAGATGAAAGTTCTCTTTTTCTGGCCATTTTGAGCGTTTAATTGACCCCACAAATGTGATGCTCCAGAAACTCAATCTGCTCACAGGAAGGTCAGTTTTGTAGCTTCTGGAAGGAGCTAGACTGTTTTTAGATGTTTGAACATGATTGCACAAGGGTTTGCTAATCATCAATTAGCCTTCTGAGCCAATGAGCAAACACATTGTACCATTAGAACACTGGAGTGATAGTTGCTGGAAATGGGCCTCTATACACCTATGTAGATATTGCACCAAAAACTAGACATTTGCAGTTAGAATAGTCATTTACCACATTAGCAATGTATAGAGTATATTTGTTTAAAGTTAGGACTAGTTTAAAGTTAGCTTCATTTAAAAGTACAGTGCTTTTCCTTCAAAAATAAGGACATTTCAATGTGACCCCAAACTTTTGAACGGTAGTGTATATATTTTTTTTTTGTCATTATTCAATCACTTGGGACAAAAAAAAAATATCCAATGGGTTCAACATGCCTCTCAGAAATTTCCTTGGGGTGTCTACTTTCCAAAATGGGGTCATTTGGGGGTTTTTGTACTGCCCTGCCATTTTAGCACCTCAAGAAATGACATAGGCAGTCATAAACTAAAAGCTGTGTAAATTCCAAAAAATGTACCCTAGTTTGTAGACGCTATAACTTTTGCGCAAACCAATAAATATACGCTTATTGACATTTTTTTTACCAAAGACATGTGGCCGAATACATTTTGGCCTAAATGTATGACTAAAATTGAGTTTATTGGATTTTTTTTATAACAAAAAGTAGAAAATATCATTTTTTTTCAAAATTTTCGGTCTTTTTCCGTTTATAGCGATGATCAAATACCATCAAAAGAAAGCTCTATTTGTGGGAAGAAAAGGACGCAAATTTCGTTTGGGTACAGCATTGCATGACCGCGCAATTAGCAGTTAAAGCGACACAGTGCCAAATTGGAAAAAGACCTCTGGTCCTTAGGCAGCATAATGGTCCGGGGCTAAAGTGGTTAAAAAAAAAAGCTAATTTTTTTCCCAGTTTAGGCCGATATGTATTCTTCTACATATTTTTGGTAAAAAACATTGCGTATACTGATTAGTTTAAGCAAACCTTATAGCGTCTATAAAATAGGGGATAGATTTATAGCATTTTTATTATTTTTTTTTTTTACTAGTATTGGCGGCGATCTGCAATTTTTATCGGGACTGTGATATTATGGTGGACACATCGGACACTTTTGACACATTTTTGGGACCATTGACATTCATACAGCAATCAGTGCTATAAAAATGCACTCATTACTGTAAAAACTGTGTTCACTATGTGTGTTTCTAACTGTAGGGGGAGGGGACTGATCCAGAGGAAATGACAGATCGTGGTTCCTAGCTAATAGGAACTCATGATCTGTCATGCCTCACAGAACAGGGATTTGTGTGTTTACACACACACACGTCCCTGTTCTGCCTCTCATGCCCGCGATCGCTCGTGGCCGATGGTCATCACGACAGTCAGCCACGAGCATCGGCACCCCCGCTGTGCAGCGGGCGCTCCTGTTATCCGGATCCTGCAAGCCAACGTATAGCTACGACGGCTCGCAGGATCATGCCAACCTGCCACAGTAAAATGACGGCGGCTGGTTGGCAAGCGGTTAACGTAAATCAAAGTTTTTCATATGGTCATGCAAATGTACGAGACAACAGCTAAGTGTCTGATGTGGGAAGTGTTTCCCAGGATTGGGGTGCACACAGCACTGATATCAGATAATTGTACCCATTTTTATGAAAAATCAGTTCCATTCTGTTCTATGCTTGGCATAGACGATAGAACCTTGTGTCCACACTCATATTCATTGGTGGACAGGATGTATGGGTTATTGTAGACTAAATTAAATACAATTTACTGGGCCATGTGAAACTTTGGATATATTTTGTCACAAATTTTAGGAATTCTAGAGGCAAATGATAGTTTCTTAGACTTAAAGGGGTTGTAAAGGTAAAAGTTTTTTCACCTTAATGCATTCTATGCATTAAGGTGAAAAAATATCTGACAATACCAGCCCCCCATTTTACTTACCTGACCCCTCGAAAGTCCCGCGCTCACCCCCGACATCCTCTTCGCCGCTCAGCCTGGCCATTGATTGGTTACAGTGGATGGATTGAAAGCAGCGCAGCCATTGGCTCGCGCTGCTGTCAATCACATCCAATAACGCGGCGCGCCAGGGGGCAGGGCTGAGTGATACAGTGAGCGGCTATGGCCGCCGGCTGTATCACGGGAGCGCGCCCGCAAGCACTCAACACCATGCGATGGAGCTCACATGAAAGTGTTGAGTCCTTGCGGGGGGGGGGAGCCGAGACAGCCGCCGAGGGACCCCAGAAGACCAGGTTTGGGGCCACTCTGTGCAAAACGAATTGCACAGTGGAGGTAAGTATAACATGTTTGTTATTTAAAAAAAATAAAATAAAATTATCTTTAGTGACACTTTAATGCTGTACAGTGGGAGATAAAATGTTCATGTGTTTCAAAGAATTAACTAAATTGGTGTAGTTTTGTTTCTAAACAGATCCTTGTTTTAGATGTGATCTCTTGTTCCAATCAAAGCCACTAAAGGAATGTATGTCAGTAACTCTTAACGACTGCAATTACATTAAAGGTCATAAAAGGAAGTGGAAGAATTCACAATTCAAGTGTCCATTTAAATCCATATTTGTGACAGTGACATTTTCAGTTTCTATAGTAGTCACAGTCTGAGTGAGATTAGCAGGAATGTTATTCACATAAGTGCAAGTGGAATGCATACAAAAGAAAAAGACATTAGAAGCATTTCAGTAATGGACAATTCTAAATAATTGTATGTGATACTCTGTATGTAGAGAATTACCGTTGTTTTGATTGTTATAGATTTCATAAGTATTATTATTGTGAACACCTTAAAGTGGAACTTTGGTCAGAAACTTAATTCCTGCTGGATTACTTGAGAATGACCACTTTTGCATGTATAGCTATGAAACACAGTAAAAAAAAATGTCTATACTGTTTAAAATCTACTGTCTCACCCTGCTCTGCACATGCTCAGTTGTGCTCTATTTTTTTTTTCACTGATTAAAATCTAGAGGCCAGTCTGCTGACAGCCTGAAATTCTACTGCTGCTCAAAGGTTCTGGGCTTCAGTAAAATGGTCACATAACAATTAATGTGAAATGTATTTTTCTTGCTAATAAACATTATTTTTATCACATTTTTATGAGTAGAGTTCCACTTTGAGAACATGTTCAATCATTATAAACAAATTTTTATTTTTATTTTTTTTTTCAAAAAAATGATAAAACTAAGTGGGGAGGTGTTATGTAATGAGTTTGACATTTCGCTAAGAATGTATGGTATTGATGCTTTATAAGAAACGTTATGTTATTTATATCTTGATATTTGTATGATGCAGGCCAAAAACTTTCATTTATACGTTGGGGGATACTTATAAAAAATTAAAAAATTAAAAAGCAAGATATATGTGTGTGTACAGATTTATTTAATATCATGTTTTATAACACATGTTTTAAGACATAGGAGAGGTCAAAAAATAAACCAGAGTAATTAAAATTAGGCTACTGACTTAGACAGTATAGCAGTGACTAACAGAAGAGACCCATGCTAACTGTTATTGTATAATAGTCTACAGTATAGTATGTGCAGGGATGGACAAAAAGTGAAATGGTTTTGGGTTTAGCAAACTTTGTCAGAAGACTACAGAATCAAAACTAATGAAATATCTGGACTGACTATATTGACCTATAATATGACCAGGGTAATAGTGACTGGTGGATGGAATCAAGGTTAAGAAATTATAAGAATTTAAAATGTATTGTATGGGAAATAGTATTGGCTGGAAACTAGGAAATAAAATGTAAAAGAATAATCTATATAAAATATGTACTAATAATATTGAGGAATATTCTAATGCCGCGTACACACGGTCGGACTTTTCGTCTACAGAAGTCAGACAGCCTGTCCGACAGACTTCCTGCAGACTTTCGGCGGACTTGCGGCGGACTTGCCTACACACGACCACACAAAAGTCCGACGGATTCGTACGTGATGACGTACACTGGACTAAAATAAGGAAGTTCATAGCCAGTAGCCAATAGGTGCCCTAGCGTGGCTTTTTGTCCGTCGGACTAGCACACAGACGAGCGGATTTCGGGGTCCGTCGTAGTTACGACGTAAAGATTTGAAGCATGTTTCAAATCTAAAGTACGTCGGATTTGAGGCTAAAAAAGTACGTTGAAAGTCCGGAGAAGCCCACACACAATCGGATTACCAGCCAGCTTTAGTCCGTCAGCGTCCGTTGGACTTTTGTAGACGAAAAGTCCGACCGTGTGTACGCGGCATAAGAGTATTGTATTATGATAAAACTATATAGATACATGTATATTATTTTAGCGGATGTTGTAGAAGTAAAAGGAACGCACTAAATTAAGTTATTAGATAAAATGATAATGTAGGAGCGATTGCTTTGTAGGTTGCCCTGAAATTGCTTGGCAGAGGCCTATTGTATCCTGACACTGACTATTTTTTATTTTTTACAACTATAATTTTGAAGTGTATTTTATATCCAGACAAATATCGGGTGATCGCAGAAGACATGATGCAACTTGTAACAAATGTTAATTGCTACAAAGGAAGGATTTCATGCAATAAAGGAGGAACTGAAAAATCTGAGACTTGTATCTTTGCAGAACAGGTATGCACTGAACTTGTGTCTTACAGCATCCAAAGCAGCTTGTGCTATGATACTGGACCAGCAAATGATGATGAAGAAGAAGATCTCTACAAAAACATCAAGCACTTGGCTAAGCTGAAAAGACCTATGCAGGAAAAGGCAGAGCCTTATGGGACTGAGTCTGCTGAATGGTCCCTGGAACCACATATTTGGCTTTCATTCACTAGCTAAATTCATTGTTCCTCTTCCCTGTTATCCTTGATGTGATGTTGCTGAGTAAGTTTGTGGCAAGGATGATCCCGATGACACTGACAACTATGTCTTCTGTACCACATATGGAGAAGACTTTGCAGCTACAGAAAAAGATGCAGTGTGTTTTGGATTGGATTGATTTTTTTTTTTGGATCATTTATGTGATAAGTGTCCAGTACATGGGGTCTCTGAAGGGCATGGTGTCAGTATTGTAATTGCTGTGAGGCTTGTGTAAAGCCTCAAAAGGGGGGAAATATGTAGTATAATTTAATATTAGCCAATGTAGTTCATATTATTCATATTAATTTACATATGTTTTATTGATAATATAATTATTATTCTTATTATTATTAGTGTAGTAGTAGTGGAAATATCATCAATATTATTATTAGTTCAATATTAAGAAAAGTTATTAATTTATAGGAGTTAATACAATAATATTTATAATATAGAACAGTTCATTGTAAGTTTTTCAGTCAACTGCTTAGAAGAGAAACACTTTGACAGCAGTTGAACTATAGTCTGATAAGATAACATTCCTTAAAGGTAATAAATAAACATTGTCAAGAATAAGTGATAAAACTTCTTATACTGGTGGTTTAAAAAGTAATTATGTGGAATATGGGAAAGTTATGTATATTAATTTAGTTTAACAGGGTCAAAAGGTCTGCTTGTGTCCTCATTGTCCTCATTAAAACACGTTGAATAAGAGAACACGCACGTAAAGGTGTCTAAACCTGCATTAACGCCAGGTGCGTCTTTACTACATTATTATTTTGGCCATATAAATAAATTAACGCTCAAGTACGTGTTTTTTTTCTGCCAAAACGCTGCTGCTAGGTGGGAAGGCGTTCAGTAAAGCTGGGAAAATGTCCTGTGTGCATGGGGCCTAATTATTTTTTTTTTATAATCACTTTTTCTTTATTAAGACAGACTCCAACATACAACATAAAAATGCACATTACACAATATATCTATATAAAGTTTTCATTAACATACACCACACTAACCCCACCCCAAGAAAACACACCGGATCATGTCCTCTTCAAAAGCAAGAAAGAAAGAAAGAAGAAAAAAAAAAACACCCTCTTACCTACCCATAACCAAAACTCAATTTGTGCAAAACATTTTTCAAGTATAATTAAGAAGAGGGCTTTACAGCGCCCTATTACGTGTGTCAAACAACTAACAATAAAAAAAAAAAAAAAAAGTGTATAATTTCGAATTGCTATTTTCGTGGCATGGGGCCTAATTAATAATGGTACTCCAAATGCATCTTACAAATGAAGCAAGTTTGCAGACACTAAATTGCAAGGTACTGCAGTACGATGGGGTTTGCAGTGGTGCGATCTGAAAAAGTAGTACTTACACTACTCTTTCCAACTTTACAATACGTTTGGCAATTCTGTGCTTGACCAGCTTTAGAGGACAAAGGAGACATTAAGGTGTCTAATAGACCCCTGATGTCTCTATAAAGAGGACCTGTCATCTGCCCAATAACAAATGCAAACCCAAGTATAAGGCACATGTGCATGTAAACAGCGATTGGGCCACAGATGTTAAAATCTAGGGCCCTCATTTACAGTGAACTTGAAACTGATGAGCTGTAAAGGCATGTAAACACCACCTGGTGATAAATTTGAGCATTGTTTTTCGTCATTTTGCGGGGGGTTTTACATATTTGGTATCTATTTGCTTGACACTGCCTCATCTTTTAATTTTGTAATAAAAATGGGGGTTCAATGGCATTTGTGTGCAGCAAAAATTTATGTTTCAATTTTTTTCCCTGAAAAATATATATTTGCTATACAGTTATGCAAATATCATGGGGAAACAAAAAATTGCAGCTACCATCGTCTTATTCTTCAGGGCCTCTGTGTTCAGAAAATAGATGATGTTCTGGGGGTTTAAGTGATTTTATAGACAAAAACTCAGATAGCAAGGATAACTTGCTACACATTTGTGACAGTGTTGAATTGTAAGTCTGTTAACTTGCTACCCATTTTCACTGGCAAGTTGTACACATGCAGAGCACTTGAAACACAAGTTCTAGTTGACACTTTTCCAATTTGTAGAAAATTTAATGTAAGTTTCCAGCAAGAGCAAAGTTGCAGTGGTGAGTCTACAGCAAGAGCTCTGCAAGTCTACAGCATTAAAATACAGCCCCTGTGGTGGGATGACATTTGCACAACATAATATAAATGTGAAAAAGCCTTCGCGCTACTAAATATGCTGTTATAAACTAATAAAAATAAACATCAGAAGTGAATAGTAAAACGATGAAGTATATAAAGTGCATAAAGGTGTAATGTATTACAATAAATCACAGCTGTCTGCAGCAGAACCTAAAGTGTATCACAATTCACTCAAAATACAAAGTAAAAACTTGAAGTGATCCTGCGCTACAGCAAAAGCATAAACGAATTAAAACTATAAATAAACCTACAGTGTCTAAAGTGAACAAATATTAATCTCTAAAAGTGTAAAAATAAATACAAAAGCAGGAAGAGTAATGATTGTCTCTAAAAGGATCTTTAAAAGATATGTAATATACAAAATAAATATAATAAAGTGCGTTAGTAACAAGTGTCTGTGCAGAAAAATCACGCAGAGAAGGTCCAGAAAAAAGAAAAGGTGGGCACGGAGAGGTATATATCCAAAAATGAGCTCACAGAGCCCTCACCTTCATATCTTGAAAAAACAGCATGTAATGGACAGGGATCCGTTGTGTAGTTGATACTTCAGCCACCAGGGGGCCCTCTGCTCCACTGTGTGCACGGCCACCCGAAGTGTCAATCAAGGCTCATAGAGAAGGAGTAATCCTAATGTACCGATATCCACCACTAGAGGGTCCTCTACATCACCAAAGGGGGACCTCACATACACATCCCATTCGAGTCCTCATCCGACCTCGTCACCTCCGCTCGAGGGGGGGGGGCGGGGGGAGAGCGAGGATAAAAGAGGGTGGGTAGGAGTAAGGAGAGAGAAGGATATCCAAATAGTGTAGTATGTTAAATCAAAACAAGGTTTATTCTAGTATAATAAGGGAGTGGCCGTAGGTTGAAAGTGCACCGGAAGTGACGTAAGAGTGGCGCGCTCGGACGCCGCGTGTGATGATTCATGCTTTTTTTAACCTTTTTTTTGTAAGAGTCCAACTATTATACTAGAATAAACCTTGTTTTGATTTAACATTCTACACTATTTGGATATCCTTCTCTCTCCTTACCCCTACCCACCCTCTTTTATCCTCACTCTCCCCCCGCCCCCCCCCCCCCCTCGAGCAGAGGTGACGAGGTCGGATGAGGACTCGAATGGGATGTGTATGTGAGGTCCCCCTTTGGTGATGTAGAGGACCCTCTAGTGGTGGATATCGGTACATTAGGATTACTCCTTCTCTATGAGCCTTGATTGACACTTCGGGTGGCCGTGCACACAGTGGAGCAGAGGGCCCCCTGGTGGCTGAAGTATCAACTACACAACGGATCCCTGTCCATTACATGCTGTTTTTTCAAGATATGAAGGTGAGGGCTCTGTGAGCTCATTTTTGGATATAAACCTCTCCGTGCCCACCTTTTCTTTTTTCTGGACCTTCTCTGCGTGATTTTTCTGCACAGACACTTGTTACTAACGCACTTTATTATATTTATTTTGTATATTACATATCTTTTAAAGATCCTTTTAGAGACGATCATTACTCTTCCTGCTATTGGATTTATTTTTACACTTTTAGAGATTAATATTTGTTCACTTTAGACACTGTAGGGTTATTTATAGTTTTCATTTGTTTATGCTTTTGCTGTAGCGCGGGATCACTTCAAGTTTTTAATTTGCACAACATAACTAAACCAGAACTTGCAGCAGACTTGCAGAATGTTTGCAAAGAAAGTTGATCTGGAGTCATGCAATGCGGACTTGCTGCAATTGTGTAACAAACTTATGAAGTCTGGCAAGTATAGCAATAGCTTAGCAAGTCATTTTCAAACTTGCAGCTCAATTGCTTGCTATGTGGGAATGCGGGTTTCAAAGTGAAAATGAACTAAAAACAAAAATAAAAAAACAGACATATAGGATTTTTACCCTATTGCTCTCTTTTGTCACAATTGCTTCTCCCTGCCTGTCAGTGTTTATGTACACTGAGCTCAACATACACTTACGGCAATGCTCTGTGTCATGATGTTGTGACTCCTGTGCCCATGAGCAGGAGTGACATCATCACACCCTGGCCAGTCAAGCAGCTAAAGAGTCCGAACTTGGAAAGAAAGACAAAGGGAACATAGAAGCGCCTATGGCAGCTGAGAACACGGACTCTGCAGCACTGGAGGGGATCGCTTGGCAGGTAAGTCTGTCATAATTGTGCTTATATGCATACTAATACGTTATGGTATAAAGTTGCCGTGGGCCATTTTTTAATTTTTGACTCCACCTGATCATGTATGCAACAAAAAAAATACAAATTGCTCCAGATTATAACTGGTTAAACGACAGCAATTGGCCTACTTTACAAAATGAATAGCTGGGAACAGAAGAAACGAAAATCCTAAGGAATGTATCGTATTTATTTATATAAAAATGGCAAACCACAAATACACAAGCTACAACTAGGGAGATATTTGCTGCTGTTTTTATAAAATCAAAATATGGAATGGAGGTCCGGTGACTGACAATCAGGGCTGGACTGGCTTATCGGGATACTGGGAAATTTCCCCGCAGGCCGCCTGCTCTGGGGCCGCTTTAAACTGGGGCTCAAGCAGGGCTGATCCTGCATGGGTGACCCGCGCCTGGGCTCTAAATCTTTTGTGCAGTCCTCCCCTCCCTCCTCCTCGTGTGTAGCACACACACAGCGGCGATCTCCGCTGTGTCATGGAGCTGGGTCTTGTTGTGAGTGTGGTATGGAATCTTAATAAAACATATGGGGAATTTGAATTATTAAGATCTTAGTGTTTTGCGCAGTGCCCCCAACCTTACGGTAAAAATGTGAACTTTGTTCAGACGATCAGTAACATACCACAATAATTTCCCGAGTTTGTTAATCTATAGGGAATTCTTACCAATGTATAAATATCTCCCAATAAAATGAATAAGTAAATAATTTTTATTGATTTACAAGTATAAATATACAATTTCATACAGAACTGGGATTTTCTGGTGATTAATATTTCATGCTAAAAGACATCAACAAGGCAATAAAGCTATTTTCCGTAGTAATTGACAAATAACCCAAGGGTAGCCCAAATGACTATGTTATTAAAAAGATATTTGCGGTAATCGCACCTTAAGTTCAAAAACACAATATCTCTTGTCGCTCGGGAAAACAATCCTTTGAATTTCTCCGGCCGGAAGGAATACAAAATATGTCTAGCGGAGTCTAGGCATGTGCAAAATGAAAAAATTCGTTTCGTTTCGTTTCGTTTTAATTCGTTATTTAATTAATTTAGTTTAGTTAGATTCGTTAAATTCATTAAATTCGTTTTTCAAATCAGTTTCGTTTTCGACCGAATTCGAAAAT